>PVIY010044419.1:0-20699 GCA_004026745.1 Myrmecophaga tridactyla
GTGGCACAGCCAACGACCCAGGCACCGCACACACACACAACCCCTGTGCACCCTTCTGGGGCAAGGGGGGAACACAGGAAGGACGTAAAGAAAGGAAGGAGAGATGCCCAGAGTTGAAGTTAAAGGGATTTAAAGCTTCCACTACTTGTTTCCTCAGCTCGAGGACCTTGGGAGGGGAGGAAAGAGCTGGGTGATGAACGACAAATCAAGTAGGGGCTACGAGGCAGGGGTGGATGGCAAGTCTGGGGAGGGCAGAGAGGCACCGTCCTGGGTTCCAGTCTCCCCTGCACGTGCATCCAACAGCTTATCTGAAGACACCAGACCGACAGCTGTCGGCCACTCTGAATCCCCCAAGTGAAGTCTTTCTGCTCCAGTGCTACGTGGAGTACACGGAGCCAGTCCTCCAGGCCCATTAGCTGAGTAATTCTAAGGCTGCTTATTTCTTGCCACACCTGCCATCTCTTTCCTCTCCCTGACAACCCCTACCCTCCACTACTGCAGAGGACACAGTGCACGGAGGAGCCGGGCCTGAGTCAGCTAGGGAAGCCCCAGACGCCCGGAGCGACAAGCACACCCACTGCAGAGAGCTTATCCACGCTGATCCCAAGTGAAGCGCTGCCTTCACAGCACCAATCCCTGATCCAACAAACCTCAGCACCACAAATAAAAAGTCAGTGTGGAAAGAGGTTCAAGTGCCGACTGCACCATAAAAAGCTACATGAAAACAAGTGCTCAAACGAACTGTGGACCTCACCTCCGTGAGTTCCGGCGTCCACGCAGGAAGAAAGCAGGGTATACAGCTCAGAGATGAGAAGGGGCTTTGAGGTCAGGCTGCCTGGATCTACCGTTCATTAACTCTCTTAACCGCTGAGCCTCGCCTTTGACTCTGTAAAATGACGTGCCCCACGGAGAACTGTGAAAGCCCAGGACGTGGTAACAATGTGACCTGTCTACTATGATGTTGTGAGAGAGAGGTGTGCCGGGTGCTTTCACCAATAATGAGCCTCCCCACCTGTGACTAAGACACAGTACTAGCAAGTTCTGATGAAGAGTTTCAGGTAAATACACTAGATGGGTTGAAATCATGTCAAAAGCAAAGAAAGTAAGTTAGTTAGCCTAAGAAGTCACAACAATTTCAAAAGTTAACCATAAAAGCAAACTGCTCTCTATCAGAGGCCGAGTTCCCACCAATTGAACCGCGCTGTACCTTGAACAGGAATTTCCCCATAGTTTGGCCTCTTATCCGACAGGGAGGTTAAGGGCTTGGAGGCTGAGACGGGTCCACTTATGGAATGTCTCTGAAATAAGATAAACAGAGTCCAAGTTAGGTTCACTCCAGCACTTAGGCTCACAAAGAAAGAAAATGCTGCAGAGAGCAAATATTCATCCTAAATTTGTATAACTCATTCCATACTGCCAAAGTAAAGTTGTAAAACACTCACACACACAAGCACACGCAAAATACAGGTACATAAAGTGATCAATACACTTAAAACAAAAAAACCCAATATCCTTATTTTGCGATACTGCAGATTAACATGTAATTCTAAGAAATAACACCCACTTTCCCAGTTTCACCCCGTGATAACAACCTGTGAAACTCGAGCACAAGAATCACAACCGGATACAGTGCTGACGCGGTCAAGAGACGCGCATTCCCTCGCTGCCAGCCCTTCTGCTGCCCTGGGAGACCCGTGTTTTCAGCCCCATCACTGACTCCGGGCAGTCTCTGATCTGCTGTGAGGACCGCGACTTTCTTATTTTGTTTAAAGAGAACTCTTAAAATATCACACGTCAGTGAACTAGAAACAGAAACATGGCCCCAGCTGAAGCTGGGGTGCCCCTGCTGCGAGGTCAGCCTGGTTCCCGCACAGCGCAACCCGGGGCGAGATCCGCTGCTGCGGCTGCACCCGCGCCAGCGCACCGCTTCAATTCATCACTATCCGACAGCTCTGCCACTGCCCCCCTCCTTCCAGACCTCACACACACCCTTCTCCACGCGGCCAGAGGTGTGCCCAGAGACACTGAAAAATCTTCAGTTTCGATGCTTCATCTCCTGCCCCCTCCAGGCAGTTCTCAGATGCCACCACGCTGTGTTCACGGCAACCAGACTATGCGCCGTCTCCGCGCATTTTCTCCACCCTCCTTCCTCTAGATAACTTCTACCTGCTCACTTATATTCCCCGCGGAAGTGTGCAAGGTCCAATGTCTCTGCATCCTTACCAATACTTGGTATGGTCAGTCTGTTAGCCCATCCTAGACACTCTAAAGCACGCATCACAGCAGCTCGCTGGGCAGTAAACTTCCATTTTTTTCTTTGGTTAATCACTTCCTCTCCTGATTCCATCTCAGGGTTTTACAGCTTTTGCATTTTGGTGTTGGATGGAACTTGAGATCATTTTTGTGCAGGCCAAAAGGTGATTGAGGGCTGACATTAATTCCCCTCTGCGCGGGCACCTCGCTGCTGGGATTCTCTGCCGCGGACCACCCCCCACACACCGTGGAATTCTCTGGCCCCTTCGCTGACCATCAACGGGCCTGCTTCTGGATTCTCTCTCCATTCCACTGACGCAATGCCCACTGCCAGACCCACACTGTCTTGATGACTCTAACTTCATGGTGGGGTTGGACTCGAGTAGTGCAAGTTCTTCCAAACTGCCCGTCCCCCCCACAAAAAAAAGCAGCTTTGGATATTCAGAGTCCTTTGCATTTCCATATGAATTTTAGAATCATCTTATCAATTTCTACAAAATGTCTGCTGGGATTATTATTAGTTTATTGCTAAAGTGTTTGATTTGGTACAGATTCAGGATGAGCGTCTGACACATGTATGTGCATATATAACAATACAACATATCACTCCTGCTGGACGTTAATTGTGTTGAATCCATAGATCAATATGAAGGAGACACTGAAATCAGTAGTACTGCGTCTTCCAACCCATGAATTTCTCAGCAATATTCTATAGTTTCACTGTATAAATCTTGTGCATATTTTATTAAACTCATTGCTAAGTATTTCCATTTCCAATTACTCCTCCTAATATCTACAAATTCAAGGGCCTAGTGCACAGTGACCCTGCTAAATGCAAGCAGCTTGTCTGAGAATTCCTTAGGATTCCTAAAGTAAATGATCACGCCTACAAGTAGAGACAGATTTCCTTTTCCAGCTCAGACGCTTTTTGCTTGTTTGCTTGTCTGGACTTCTTGCACAGGGCAGGGGCTCCAGCAAAGTTCTGAACTAAAGCGGTGCAGGCGCTGACCCTTCCTGGTCCAGGGCAGACAACACCCAGTGTCTCCGTGAGTGTGATGCTGATGGCTGCAGACTTTTCATGGATCCCCTTTACTAAAGGGTTGAGGAAATTCCCTTCTACTCCTAGTTTGCTGTTTAAATAGGGGTAGAATTTTGTCAAATGCATTTTTTGCTGATCATATGTTTTTTCTCCTTTATTCTGTTTTAACACTGCATTCCTGGAACAAACCACACTTGCTCACGGTGAATTACCATTTTTTTTTTTTTATATTGCTGGATTCAATTTGTTAATACATTTGTTTAACGTTGTGTCTATACAAAGGAGAGATGTTGGTTAACAATTTTCTTTTTTATAATGTTTTTGTCTGGTTTTGGTTTCAGGGTGATGTTGGCTTCATAGAAAGATCTGGGAAGTCTTTCTTCTCTCTTTTCTGAAAGACTCTGTATAGGACTGGGATATTTTTCTTCCCTAAACAGATGAGAGAATTTACCAGGAGTTTTTCTGTTTTGTTTTTTAAGATAGGGTCAATTCAGAATAAACTTATGAAGTTTATCTATTATGCTAAACTGTTTGATTTGGTACAGACTTAGGATGAGCATCTGACATGCTTGAGGACACTGTGCTGAGTGAGACTAGCCAGAAACTAAAGGACAAACGCTGATGGTCTCACTGCTATGAGCTGACATTAGTGAATAAACCTGGAGAATTTCACTGGTAACAGAGATCATCAGCAGGTGCAAACAGGGTAAGATATTGGGTAATTGGAGCTGAAGGGACACAGATTGTGCAACAGGACTGAATGTAAAAACTCAGAAATGGACAGCACAATGCTACCTAACTGTAATACAATTATGTTAAAACACTGAAAAAAAAAAACATAGGTTCAATTATTCACATTATATTACTGGATTTTAAAGGCAAAAATACAGTTCTTGTCTGTTTTGAACACCAAGGTCAGACAATCCCCTCCCTCTTTACTATGGCGAATACAGGCATTTGCACACACGAAATCAGAACACACACACGATGAGTGCCCAGGATGAGTGCGCTGCTGTCTGGCTGGGAGGGACGCCCACGCATAGCCCTTCCTGTGCCCTCTGACCTTCCCCAAGGCCCCTCGACAGGGCCATCAGGACAGAAACAGAGAGGGCAAAGCTCCTGACCACTTCCTGATTGCAGTGCTGGGAGAAGCTGAAACTCCCTTTTAACTTTCTATTTTGAAATGATGGATTCAGAAGAAGCTGCAAAAACAGTAGAGAAGTCCCGAATACCCTTCGTCCCTCTCCCCCCAGCAGACCCACCTTACGTAATTACGGTGCAACCAAAGACCCAGACGGCAATGCCGGCATGACGTGTGTGGGTAGCTGGGTGCCACTTTATGACGGGTAGATTCATGGCACCACTGTCATAACCAAAAGAGGAAAGAGTTTGTGGGAACAATTTTAATTACCACTTTGTTCTCCTGGAAAGACACAGGATTATTAAGACTTCTGTTTCTTTTCAATTCAGTTTTGTTAATTTGTGCCTTTTAAGGAATTTGTCCATTTCATATAAGTTGTTAAACTTGTGAGCAGAGAGTTGTTCACGTAATATCCCCTTTGTCTTTAATGTTTATAGGATATGACATTATTTCTATTTTCTCTCCTTTTTTTCTCTATCAGAGTAGTCAGATGGTTAACAAATTCATTTGTCTTTCCCCCCGATTATCAGTTTTTGGTTTCACCGATTCTATTTTTTTTTTTTTCTAATTTCTTATCTTTATATTTCCTTCCTCTTACTTCAAGTGTAATTTGGTCTTCTGTTTCTAGTTTCTTAAGTATTTAGATCATTAATTTTTGACATCTCTTCTTCATAAATAAATCATTTAAAGCCATACATTTCCCTCTAAGCAATGCTTTTGCTGCACCCCACAAATTTTAATATGCTGCGGTTTCATTTTCACTCAGTTCAACATACTTCCTTATTCTGCTATTCGATGGCTCCTGTCGAACCACAGGATATTTAGAACCATGTTTGTTTCTGATTGATCTGGCCACCACTGTGGATTCCGACCCTTTCGCTGTGTTGGAGCCAACCTCTGGCTGCTGCAGGCACGAGAAATGTGAGAAATCATGAGCTGTTGTTGTTTCAAGCTACTGTTTTCCCTTTTCCCTATTTTTAAAAAAGTTATTTAAAAAGAACTTTCAATGTAAAAGGAATCGGAAAAATAGAAATGCACAAATATTATCCAACTGTAATTCACATCACTGACCTTTTGGTACACATGTCCTTCCAGTACTTTTTTTTTTTAGGTACATGGTCCGGGAATCGAACCCAGTCTCCCGCATGGAAGGTGGGCATTCTACCACTGAGCCATCCGTGCACCTCCAGTACTTTTTATACGTACACATTCCATACATTAGGTGACTGCGCATGCTCAATACTTGGATTTTCTCACCCAAATAGAGTATAAGTATTTCCCATATCTTTGAATGCCCCTCTAACGGCTGTGCTTTTCCATCGTGTGGTCAGGCTCGATGAAGGTGGCACTTGGTGCCACGCCCGGCCACAAAACAGCACCCAGTAAACATCTGTCAACTGAATACATGAGCCGAATTTATCAATACCTTGTTATTAGACATTGAACTCACTACAAATTTTCATTATTATAAACATTTTTATGTAAAAATCTTTGTGTACAGCTGATGATTTCCCGAAATTCCTAAAAGTGAAATTTGTTCTGTCAAAGAGTATATACATTCTAAGTCATAACTGAGGTGATCCTATAATTTATCACTGAACTGGAAGAGGGGACATAGCCAGGACTGCCCTGGCTAAACTGGGGTATTGCAACATTCACAGGGTGCCAAACTGTCCCCTTCATGTTACAGTCCTTTACACCCCACCAGCAGCTACTTCCCCAGGCCTAGCGTTCGTGACTTCACTCTCCATGCCATGCACATTCTACACTCGATAATACCTACTCTGGCATTCCTATTTCCTCCTTCGGCATAAAACAACAATAAAGAAAAGTTCCTAATACAAAGAAATTTTCCCCTTGGTCCCTTGCTCCTGGTTTCAGGTTCCTTCCCAGGTGCCAGCAAAGCTCTTCTGCAGAGGGCCAGGTCCTGTGTGTTTAGGCTTTGTGGGTCAGGCAGCTTCTGAGGCAACTACTCAATTCGGATGTTACAGCAGGAAAGCAGACCTTATGAATGAATAGGTGTGGCCACGTTCCAACAAAACTTTTCTTCTTTTTTTCCCAACCCTTTAGAAATGTAAAAACAATTCTTAGCTTCAAACGAGAGGGGGCAATAGTTTGGTGACTCGTGATTTAGACAATGTTTCACAGATAACTAAAATAAACCTAGGGGGATGGCCCTCAGGTAAGTAGAGAGAAACCATCAATTTTTCCTTTTTCCCAAACTGCATAATTTTCAACCTATTGTCAAAGACAGACCATAAGCAAAGTTGCACCGTCTATACCTTCAATTATGGGTGCTTTGCAAAATAAGTACAAATGATAAATAAGAGAAAGCGAGTGAATTTAATTGTGCAAACAATTCTGCTGGGCAGTCCACCAAACGAGCACGTACACGAGGGGAGCACAGGAAGGAGGCTGGTATCTGGCTGGCCTCAGTTTCCACATGCCGCTCACAAAAGGAGCACCTCGCTTCCTGGAGTCTAAGCCCACAGTTTAACGTCGTGTTTGTATACCATGGCCCTAAAACTCAAGCCAATGCTTTTAACTGACACCCAGCTGAATACCCGGCAGTCTAGGCTAATGCTGGAGGATAAAGTGACTGTCAGGTTTACTAAGTGATGGTGTGTTGGTTTCTCATGGGTCACGTATAGTACAGTTCATGGAAAATTTAAGGGATTTTTCCAGTGGTAATTTTAATTATATACAAGTTTCCTATCATACACTAATTTAGAGCCTAGCTCTAAGAAAATGTTTATTCTTTTAAAAAAAAACAAAGACCGACTGAGGATTAGCATGTGAACTCAATATCCAATGCTAGCAAGGAAAAGGCAGGGTATTGCAAAGATGCAAATTCAGCAAGCCATGCCACAAGCGGCAGGTCTCAAAGTGGTTTTCAACCGAGTAAGCCAGGGTGTTTCTAAGCAGTAACGGGACAACACTGGCATATCATGTCTTTAGGAAGGAGCGCTAAATCCCACTTCTATTTTAAATACCGCCCCCCACCCTAGAATGGGAAGACCGAGTCGAGACAAATGTGAAATAACTTGGATCAGGGGACATTGCCCTGTGCAGGCAGGGGCACGGGGTGAAAACAGGGCTTCGCGCATTTCCTCGCCATTGCCATCTACTATCACAAGGGACAGCAGCGGCTGGAGGCCTCCTGGAACCTGGCCACCAAAGCCCTCAGGGCAGAGCAGGGGTTGCAGGGCTGGGGGTGTCAAGAGTATGAACTTACAGCAAAGAAAAATAGGCGAAAATCTACCCAGATATACTATCCTCAAAACGGACAAAGACCTGTAACCATCGAGTAGGTTTATCCATGGAGAAAACAGCGAACAGAATACGTGCAGGACTACTTCATCCAACAATTAAAACTGCTTGAAGCCAGTGTGGAGACTGTGGAACCTCTAAGACGACATGGGGGAGCCCCTGCTCCTCTCTACTTCTAGGACAGGTTTACTTCCAGGCAAGAGGTTATTTCTTCCCTGGGGATGAGATGTCCAGTTCCAAAGTCTTCATGTGTGCTGGATCCTTCCGGGATGGTGGCAGCGACTGAAGAGAGACGAGACTGATGGGAGGAATGAGGGTGGGGTGGGGGCTGCTCCCTGGGCTGCGAATGACCAGCTGCGGCGGACGGGCGTGAATTCACATCTAATGCTGAGGTAGTTAGGGATCCACAGCCTGGACACTCAAGTGCCCCCTCAGGGGAACTGGCCACTGCTGCCAAGGCCGCTGCGAGGGTCACAGCTCCTCGGGACCCTGGCCATGCTTCAGGGTCAATACAATCCAGGCCTGGAGCCCGTCAAATACCTCCCTGGGCAAGGCGGTTAGTCTGCGGACTCCTCGGGAGAAGTTTCCAGCACGAGTGCGGTCCGCGACGAGCTCTTCCGTCTCCGTCTGTGGCACGTCTTGCTGCTGAAGGGCGTGCTGTGGTTATTTAAGGTGAGACCCACCTGGTAAAGGCCTGGACCCCCGGCCCTCAGCCACCAGGGTGGGACCTGAGCATGGTTAGGTGGCCATCCCTACCTTCCCGGTGGTAGACACCCGGTGGTCTCTCTCGTTTTCCCGGGGTTCCAGATGGAAGTCCTGGTCTGTGGTCAGCGTCTGCTGGGCAGTCCTGTTAGCACGAGTGGCTCCACAGGGGCCAAGACCAGACTTGTCTGAATGGATTCCCGGTGTGGCTCTAAGCTGCAGCAGTTCAGGATACCTGCTTTAGCTCGGAGACCCTGGAGTCCACAGGCAGCAGCCAAGCTCTGAGAGGAAAGCCAGGTCAGAAGGAAAGGTGTCTAATGACCGGCCGAGGAGTACTCGCCGTCCCAGGGCCACCAAGCACGGCTTCGCTGGCAAACATCAGGGTCTCTGTTTAGTCACCTCTTCATGCCCCAGGCACTCTTGCTCTGTTCCCTTGGATCTCGGGTTTGCTCTTTGGTCACATGTTTGTCCAGGCCACGTACTCTGGGTTTCTGGGAAGACAACTTAAGGCACTGCTGCACGCAGGACCACTGGTCACTGAGATGCCTTTGATGCCATGGGCTGGCCACCTACTGACCTGCCCTGGGTGCACTGTGCCCAGGGCTGAGAGCGAAACACCGTTAACCAAACAAAACCGACAGTGTTTCATGATGCTGTACATGGAGGAAGGGTAGGAAAGGGGCAAGCTGCCAGGTTTCACAGGGATTTGCTGTGTGTGCTCTCCTTAGAGAGGGGTGTCTTAGTGAGGGGTTCGCAGCACAGACTGGGAAGCCAGGCTGCCCAGATTCGAATCCCAGCTCTACCAGTTCCTGACTGCAGGACCCTCAGCACGTAGCTCAGCCTTTTTGGGTCTCAGTGTCCACATCTGAGAAATAGGAATAGTGAGAGGACCCAGTACCCGACAAGGCTGTTGTGGGAACTAAGTGAGCCAGCATTAGGAAGCCTCTGGAGCAGGGCACACAGGCAGGAAGTGTTCCTAATTATTAGCTATCGTTATTATTATAGTGTGTTATCACACACTTCATTAGAGAAACGAAACACAATTTACACTTAAATAATCTACTTCAATTGAGCCTATTCAGAGTACTTTAGGAAACAAGCTGCAAATCCGCCCCTCCTGAGATGGCCACCTGCCCACGCATCGTACGTGCAGGCGACTGTGAAGAGGGGGACAGCCAGCAGACTCTGAGCATCCTCCCAGCCCAGACCCTCCGTGGCCGCAGGGGCTCACCTGCATAGGCGACACCGCAGCTGCGGGGGGTGTCTTCAGAGGGCTGGGGCTCAGGGGCGTGCGAGGAACTGCAGTTGCAGCAGGGCTTGGAACTACAAAAATAAGAAACACACAGGTAAGCAGTAAGTGCATGACAGGGCTGTAGAGCTTTCTTAACTCATCTCCTCATCTTTTTTACATTTTTACTGAGGTATCTTCACGCACACACAGTCCATCCAGAGCATACAGTCCACGGCTCACGACATCACCACCACATCAGGGTGCATGACGACCGCACACCAGCTGTATAGCCATCACTGTGATCATCTTTAAAACATTTGCATCACTCCAGAAAAAGAGACAAAAAAAATTCATACGTCCCATACCCTTACCCTCCCTCTCACTCACTGACCACGAGTATTTTCATCTGCCCAATTTATTTTACCCCTTATCCCCCTATTATTTATTTTTTATCCCTATTTTTTTTTTTACTCATCTGTCCATACCCTGGATAAAAGGGGCATCAGACAAGGTTTTCACAGTCACACAGTAAAAGTATCTTTATACAATTGTCTTCAAGAATCAGGGCTACTGGAACACAGCTCAACAGTTTCAGGTACTTTTCCCTCCAGCCACTCCAATACACCATAAACTAAAAAGGGATATTTATGTAATGTGTAAGAATAACCTCCAGGATAACCTCTTGACTCTGTGTGAAATCTCTCAGCCACTAAGACTCTATTTTGTTTCGTTTCTCTCTTCCCCCTTTTGGTCAATAAGACTTTCTCAGTTCTATGATGCTGGGTCCCAGTTCCTCCCAGGATTTCTGTCCCATGTGGCCAGGAAGATTTACACCCCTGGGAGTCACGACCCATGTAGGAGGGAGGGCAGTGAGCTCACCGGCCAAGCTGGCTTAGAGAGAGAGGCCACATCTGGGCAACAAAAGAGGTTCTCTGGGGGTGACTCTTAGGCCTAATTATAAGTAGGCTCAGCTTCTCCTCTGCAGCAATGAGTTTCATAGGGGCAAACCCCAAGATCGAGGGCTCAGCCTATTGAACTGTTTCCCCCCGGCCTGTGAGATATAACTGATCTCCTCTCAGTGACTCCCCAGACTAACAAGGCTCCTGGCCCCTGGAGACTGCCCCGAGGGTCGGCATCCGTGCAGCAGTCAGCTGTGTCTACTTCCAACCCCGGGCAGGTAATCATTTCTGTTCTTCATCAAAGTGTGTGGCTAAAGTATTCATGAAATTCAGGAACAAAAAGAGGAGCATCTCTGCAACTGTGTTAGGGCAGAAGTCTGACATGAGAGGCTGTCCAGCAGCCGTGTGGGAAGTGAAGGAAGGGTGAAGCCCCGTCCATCTCGCCTCAACTCCGCCACAGGGCTGGTTTCTGGGCTCCCCATACGGAGGTTTTCTGGCTTGTACCTCACGCATGGATGTGCTGTTATCAGCTTGCATGGCAGTCTCCCTTACTGCCAAAGCGTTCAAGAGTGTACCCGTCATCTAGTCACTTCTTTACACTTTGTACTCAGCGCAGATTCTGACACAGGGTGCTTACAACGAAGCTGCCCTAAATTCAAAGCAGGATGCAAAAACGAAATTGGTCACTCCTGACTCCCCGCCGCCAGCCCCTGGCCCTGGCAACCAGCAGGCTGCTTTCTGTCCCCATGGATTTGCCCATGATACTATGGGCCCATGCAGTCAGACGGCATGCGGCCCTCTGTAGAATGGTTTCACATAGCGTTTTTGGGGTTCATCCATGTTTTAGTATATAGAGTACTTCACTCCTTTTTATAGCTGTGTAATACTCTGTTGTACACAATGGCCATATTGTTTATCCATTCAGCCACTGACGGACACCTGGGTTGCTTCGACATTTTGGCTACTGTGAACAGTGCTGCATAAACATTTGTATACAAGCATTTGCTTGAATACTTACCAATTCTTTTGAGAATGTAACCTAGGAATGGAACTGCTAGGTTATTTCAATGTCTTTTATTATAAAACAATACACTTCCATTTTTAAAGATCAGTATAGAAGTGTGTGTGTGTATAACTATAATTCTCCTTTCATCTTACTCCATTACATTCCCTAATGTGAATTAAATATTTTAACAACAGTTCAAATCATATCTTTTCTGCAATTTCAATGCAAATACATGCAGATATATAGGTATTTTTGAAAATAAAATGAGAGCACACTATACACACATACACAGGTCTGTAATTGGCTATAAAGGATTTTAAATCTCAGCACTGAGCTCTACCTCATTCTTACTAAAAAAAAATGCATAGTATTATGTTGTACTGATAGGTCATAACTGATCTAATCCTTTTAATGGACATTTAGTCAATTTCCAGGTCTTCCATTTTCTCAAACAATACTATACTGAAAATCTTGTGTATCTACCTTCACACACTTATGCTAGTACTCTCTAGGAGTCATGAGTTCATGAGGTCCATGAACATGGCATCTTAAACTGGAAGATACTGCCTAACTGCCTGCCAACACGTCTGCAGTGACACACATTCCTACCAACAGTGTAAATGCGCAGACATGCAACTTCTGACTTTCGTTTTTATGTCAAGGAAAACTGATGTGGGTATAATCACAGAATACAGATTCTAGAAAACTCTCCCTTCAGTAGAGCAAATGAGAAGAAAAGCTGTGTGAAGTTTAAAGGACTTCTAATGGAAAGATTTAAGCTTCAGGACAAATTAGAATTAATTGTTTTAAAACAACAATGATATCTCTTTGCCTTGTGCAGAGCTGAGGAGATCAGAGGGTGAAGGAGGGAGCCGGTGGTTTCAACGTGGGGAGAGTCCCTGTGCAGGGAGGAGCGGGGACCAGGGCCTGACGTGCGCTGTGCCAGAGGAGGCAGGGGCCAGCTGAGGAGGCGCGGCCCAGGCAGGCCCCGCGGGGCCGGGAAGGGATCTGCAGGCCTGCACCTGAAATCAGCAACTCAGCAATTCCAAACAAGAAAAAAGGTCTTTCTAGCTCGAGAAGTGGGGAGACAAATGAAGGTTTCTGAGAGCTACTAGCTGGCCCTGGCTGGGGCTGGAGACTGTGCCACTAGAGGTGGGGAGAGGTGGGCGGTCAAGATGCGTGTTTTCTGAGACAGTGGAGGTGAGTGTCAAGCAGGCTCTTGGAGAGGTGGAGACGAGGCAGCCAGGGGAGGGACCAGCCCCCTCTGAGGGGGCCGAGTCAGGTACCGTGTGAGATCCAGCTCGCCGAAGCTGCACAGACCCCAGTCTGTCACAGCCCACCTGTTTCCAGACGGGCCCGCCCACGCTGGGTGGGCTGTGCAGCAGAGGCTGAGCGGGCGAGGGCGGGGGGTGGTGGCGCCCTACCTTGGGAGGCACTGTCGAAGGACTTGATGAGCGTCTTCACAGTGGGGGTGGGCTCCGAGGCGGCGGAGGAGCGCCGGCTCAGCCCCATGCCCTGCCGCAGCGCCGCCAGGTCTCTTTCCACGGCATTCATGTAGTTGTACACCCGGCCGCGCTCCTCCTCCTGCCTGAAAGCCACATTGCATGGGGCGCTGCCACCTCTGGAATGAAAACCCGCACTTCCCCTCCCAACGGAAAATATGGGGAAGGATCAGTTCAACCACAACAACAGCATCAAACAGCAACAACAAACAGTATCGTCTAATACTCTCATGTGCTTGGTAAATTCCAGGAAATGGCATCGAAACGTTCCTATGAAGTGCCCTAAGTAGGTCAAATAACCATCAAATTCCATGTTCCTTGGAGTAAGTGTAAGGTGAGGATGTGCGTGACCCGTCCGCGGCGTGGCCAAGGCGCCTGGCGCAGAGGCTCCGGGTTCCGGGTTCCAGAAGGCCAGCCCTTCTTGGTGGGCCCTGCGCCCACAGCACCCGCCACCCACTCTGCTGGAGCTTCCCAGAGGCCGCACGTGCTCAGGAAAAACACAGCAACGAAACCTCAGCCTGCACTCTTACAAAACAAAGCAAAACACCAAAAACGCTGCTGTTGTCTCCAAATGGAATTTAAAAAAAAATTAAAATGGCTAGATCCTAGGAGAACACAATTCCCCTGGCCACTCCAGAGTGATAGCCTGGGAGTTATCCAGCCAATCGGCTCCATTTCATTTCCAGCCACCTCTAATTCACTCAACTTACTAAGCACAAAAGTTTTCATTTGCAATGAGGTGAGGGTTACAGTTTATACATGTCACAGAGCTATTAAGCAAACTTATGGGTGGGCAAAACCTAAGCCAGTGCTTAGGAAAATTCATCTCTGTGCCCGCTGGCTCTGCCAGCAAAGCTTTGTGTAACAGCCTTACACTCACCTAGCTGTCATGATTAGATGGAGCCTAAATATGATCAGATGGAATCAACAAGGATTACCAAATTTTTTGATCTTGAAGCCCCTTTCCACTCAAAAATTATTAAAGACCCCAAAGAGCTTTTGTTTATTTGGGTTATAGCAATCAATACCTACTATACTAGAAATTAAACTTAGGAAATACTTAAAATATGTAATTCATTTAAAAATAAGCATAAATCTCAGAACTTAACACGGATAACATATTTTTATGATAGTGACTATATTTTCCAAAGCCAGGAAAACTTAGTAAGATTAGCAGTGTTTTACATGTTTACAAACCTCTTTAAGGTCTGGCTTAATAGAAGACAGCTAGGTTTTTATTTCTTCTGCATTTAATACTGCAAAATGAAAAAAAGAAAATCAGGCCTTGCACTGCTGTGTGGGCAGAAAAGGGAAGAGTTTTTGTTTTTGTTTTGGCATGGGCAGGCTCTGGCCATTGAACCCGGGTCTCCGGCATGGCAGGCGAGAATCCTGCCACTGAGCCACCGTGGCCTGTCCTGGGAAGGGTATTTTAATAGCCTTTTCAGATAACTGTGGCCGCTCTTCTCCAACACTACATCAAAACTCGGCAAGTGGTGGTCGCTGAAAGGTTGACTGCAATGCAATGTGAAAGCTTATCAACTAACTTCTCATCCGTCCACTAAAACCCACGGGGCTACTCTGTACTCTGAAGGGATCTCCACCCACACATACATGACTTCGTAACATGATGCGATGGTCACAAGGCTAACACTGGCTCACCAAGTTATATGGATTTCCCAAATGTTGACACCTGTCATTACACAGTATGTTTTATAAAATCACATTTGTTAATATCACCACTGATTTCATCAGAAAACACTTTAAAAATCTGGGAAGCTTAAAGCAGCAGAAACACTTTTTTGAAAATCCTAACACTGATGTGAAAGCCCACCTTTTATCACCATCAACACTAGCAGTTGTGTCTCCTGAAGTGACAGGCTCTCTTGCTCATTTCTGAGAACTATGTGTCAAATGCCAAAGTCCGAACAATCATATTTTGTCAGTCATTTTCTCAGCGAAATGGATGTTCCACAGAAAAGGGGAAACTCACAACTGGAACAACGTGACCAGCGCTCCTCAAAAAGGCAGCCTCGTGCTTCAGAGCTGCCTTCTGTGAACTCCCCACTCTGCCCAAAGAATAGTAAAAGGAGTGGACTCAGAGACTGAGATTTAGTGTTATGACTTACTGCTTTGCCAAGGGCGTCTCTGAGCGAAACTTGCATTTTTTAAACTACTACTGGTGATGGATAAAGTGACTGTGTGTAGGATATGGTTCCATCACCATTTACACTTGCTTTTCACTATCAGTGCGATGGTCAATGCAGTGAAAAGGCCAAACACTGTGCCTAGTGCTTTCATTAGGAAAAGAGTCCGTCCTCAGAGACCCCCTGGAGGGGCCGGGGGACCCGGGGATGTGCACACCAGGCTTTGAGAAGCAGCTACTCCTTCCTTTACAAGGACAGACAGGCTCTCAGGGTCCAGAGCAGTGAATCTTTAAGAGGAGAGTGTCAGCAGAGTAATAGAGGCCTCCAGTGCACTCAGCAAACTTTTTATTCATCTGGTCTCTTACTGCTTCCTTTACAAAACTTTCCTTAAACTTTGAATTCCCTTCTATCTCAGCAGACAACTTCTCTTTTTAAATGAAAATAAACAAATAAGTGGGGTTTCTTAAATAAATTCATTTCTTTGCATTTAGCTTATCTTTTCCTCCAAATGCACAGGAAGACTATACCTTTCCCTTCAAAGCAAATCATTCAATTTCCTTCTATTCTTCATCTTTAGGAACTCATCAATTAAGACTTTCTTTAACCTTTGCTTCTCTATTGGCTTTTTCAACAGAGGAAGATACTGAAGTAGTACACAGCTTCAACAAAGACACTCACAACCTCTCTTTCTTGTATATTCATTTATCTAACCTTTATATCCCAAGCATCTTACAGTAGTAGTCTGCATGTACTGTCCCCTTTTCCTCTCTTCTCAAACACCTTTCCATCACCTGTCCCTCTCTTCCCCTAGCATCCCCCTGAACTCGACTTTGCCAAATGACCACTGACAGCTTTGAGACTGAAAACAAGGAACACACATAGTTCCTTGCTCTAAATGTATTTCCCAGACTTCTTGGTGCAGCATGTGTTTAAACACAAGTCTTAGCTTGAGGACCATGAAAAACTTCTCTTATTCCCTCGGCTAAGCTAATTCTCAGGTGGTTTCCCCAGTTGACCTATCTGATATTTGTGTCATTGTACTGTGTCTTCTTCAAATCTGTAGCCATCTCCTGGAACCTGCAACAACGGCTGGCACATAGTAAGAGTTAAGTAAATACTGTTTAAATAAATGAACGTCCTACCAAGAAAAAAAAAAGAGGAGCATGCCAGGGTCACTTTACAATGGTGCATTTCCAATACACTATTCATTTGACACAGGAAAAAAAAAGCAAATCAATGCAAGTTGAAAAATAATAATCTTTGGCTTCATTCCTTGTTCTGCTTAAGGAAACCAAAGACACTTTACCAATACTTTCCTCTGGGCCATAACTAGAGTTAGGTAATGGTAAAGAAAAGAGAGCTTTCAAAGATTTACTGTTAAATATTTTTCTAAATCTTTTTCTCTAGGTCTACTTAAGAATTATTCAAAGTCATGAATAATCAAATTCTCAATAACAACGTCACACTCAGAAACTATTACCCCTCCCAGGTGGCCGCATCTTGTCTTGTTCATGGGCTTTAAGGATACATATACACTAGGTGGGAAAACACTACTCCGGAGATTCACAGGGCTGCACACGTAGAACAAGCAAGGACGCCCTCTGAACCCTGTGCTGGCGGCTCTGACAGCCGAGCGCCCTGACTGGCCTCACCACTTCTCAGGTTTCATCTCGGTGCTAACCTCTGCAGCAGGTAGGCCTGCCTCCACTTAGGGCCGAGGAGCCTGAAGTCTGGGGTGAGGCCTGCCCACGACCACCCTGGTGGGGGCCTGTACCAAACTGCCTGCCTCCAGACCCAACGCCCCCAGCCCTGAGGTCCGTGGGCTCAGAGGGAGAGAAGCTGGCATACTTCTGCCAGGACTGCTCTGAGTAGACGGCCAAAACCACCGACAACCACTCTGAAAGAGCCACGCTAACTCGCTTTTTCACAAGTATCACACACGAGGCCAGAAAAGTAGAGCAACTTCCACTAGACCCAAGCCTCAGCGATGCCCACGCTGCATCCCAAGTCCTCTCCATAACGCCACGCCACAGAATTGGGATTTACATGCACAACTGGGTGCTCAGAACATACTTGCGTGACTTTATTTCCTCCAACTCTTTTGTGAGTTTCTCATTTTTCTCTTGAGCTTCGTGTAAACGGCGCTTCAAATCGCCAATCTCCTCTTGGGCTTCGGATTTAATGTCATTCGCAATGACGACTGCAGTCTGGAGGTCGGCCTGAAACTGCCGCCATTCCGCAGATTCCTCCTGCAGGTAAAAAAATTTCTGAATGAAAGCAATGGAAATTTATAGAGAGCAATACAAGTAATTAACGATTAGATGTGATGCTCCCCAGATGGTGGGGAGCATCACCTATTTCTAACAGGTGACCCAACAATATGCGTGACCTTGTTCTCTAGGAGGAAAAGGGTCCCCAGCCCACGTGCCCATGAGGTCCCAGCATCGGGGGTGATCAACAAGCATTAATGACGACAACATCTTGCCTCCTTTCCTCGTGCCAGTCTCAAAGCGCATCTCATGAAAATAAACCCACCATCCACAGTGCACCGAGCTTTACCTCTGAAAACCTTGAGAAATTATATGAATGGCGTGTGGACCATGCTGAAAGATTTTACAGTGGAAAACTATAAATATCCTGACATCAAAACCCAGCAGAAGAAAAAACAAAATCAAAAGGAAAGGAAAAGGAAGAGGAAGCAAGAAGAAAAACACCAGACTCAATACAGATGGGCAAAAGCCTACAAAGAGAGGAGGTGAGGAGCCGGTGGGCCACTGCTTCCCACAGCTGGGGAAGATGTGGAGTGGCACGGTGGGAACACCTCCCCTGGCCTCACCGGCCACCAGACCTCATGATGGGTCATGCTCATGCCTGTCCCCATCTCGGAGCAATTTTCTGTCAGGCGAAGGCAGGCTGAGCAACCAGGCATGACCCAACCCGCGAGATCAGCTTTTCCCCTCCTCTGTACACCAGAATAACTGCTGTCAGTGAGCTGGAGAAAGAAAAATCCTTCACGGAAGACAGAAAACTCTTGTGAAGACAGCTTAGTCTGGCGTACTTCATAATAAAATTCAACGCATGTTTCCTGAATCCCTCTTCATAAAGTGTATTCTTCTCCCCAGAATCTAGCACAGGTCCAGTTTGAAATAATGGTGTTTGCTTTCTGCTCAAAGCCATGTTACAGCTAAACCTAAAGCTACAGTCAGTGGCTAATCCGCAATTTTCAGAAAATCGACTTTTCTAATGAGACAATCCATGAGCACTTAACCTACCCGAAGCCTCCGATGCAGTGTCTTAATTTCTCTTTCCATGTCATGTTTTTGGTCCTGGAGTTTTTTAACCGTATCTGAAAAAAACCCACAAAAGTTAAAACATTTGAAAAGTTCTGTTCAAAAGGAATAATATAAAGGGAGGAGGCACTCAAACATGACATTAAGAAAAAAAAAGCCCACAAAAATACTTACCCTGCCTAAAGTTCTTCTTTTAGTTTTTAATACAAAAACTTAAAAAAAAAAAAAAAAGAACAGTCAAGCCTAGTCATTATATTAGTATTACTTCCTAAGGAAAATTCTAAGTTTAAATCACAATTGCTGGGTCACTTCCCTCCCTCAGTGTCTTAACTCTGAAGCACGCATGTGCTTGGTGCATAACCAGGCAAACAAGAGCTGCGACTCACATGTGAGCCTTCATCACAAGAGTTATGAATCTAAGGTAGTTAGGCAAGCATAACTTACTTTACCCCCAGAATAGGTTCCAGCAAAGTGGTCAATGAAGAAAACTTTTACAAATGTAATTAAACTTTTTCTAATACCCTGGGGAGCTGTTATTTAAATTAATTTTCCCAAAATTCTTTTTACAAAATGTAAAAATATACACATACTGTAAATCAACAACTCTGTGATCATTCTTGCATAATGAGTTTTCTTAGAACAGTCTCATTCACCTGCCAGGATTTAACAGGTGCCAACAGCGTGCGAAGAGCCACTCTGGATGTAACAGGAACACAGCGAGAGAGACGCTGCGAGGCAGTCCCCAGGGGCCCGACGCGTGCGGGAGCCACATCCACCGGGATGCTGTCCTAAGGGGAAGGGTCCCCGAAGGGGCTTGTTCTAAGGAGAAGGGTCCCCAAAGGGGCTCATCCTGGGGACAGCCACCAGCTCCCACCACTCTGAGACCACCACCTTCTGTTGGGTTAAGCATGAGAAAAGGCACTGCCAGAGGGTGGCAAGTGCTCTACCTGCCCCACCAGGAGGTCTCGGTCCCTCCCCTCTGGGCTCTGACACCGAGTGTGCAGCTTCAGGACCATCACTGCCAAGGCGACTCCATTTCCTCGCCCACCCATCGCCACCTAGAGATGGAAGGCGCAGAGGCAGGGGCACACGGCGTCTTCAGGGCCCACTGCCTGGCACATGGTGGGCCTTCAAACAGAGTGAAGTTAAGCAGGATCGATGAACACGTCAGCCTAATGCTGACAGCAACAAAGGGCAGCTCTACATCTCTCCCTAGGTGTTCTGTCTTTGAAGATGAGCATTCTGTGACTGTCCATGGACACTGGCGGCCTCGAGGGCAGCGCGCTCCCACCCCGAGCCTGCGTGCAGGAGTCCAGGTGTGGTGGCACCTGCCCGCACGGGCACCTATAATCCAAACCAAGCCCCCAGAGAACAAAGCATCAGCCTGTGATCCAACCAATCGTCCGGCCTGGTTGAGGGCACAGCAGACGCCAGGGTGAGGGATGCAGCCTCTGATCCACGGGTCAGGAGACAAAGGTGGCTCTGGAGCTGGCATGGGGATCAGCTCTTCGGGACCCCAGTGTCCCCACCTGCGGACGGGTCCAGGGTCTCGGTGGGGTCTGGATTTTCAGGGGGACATATGAAGCCACATGGCCGTCTTAGATCATCAAATCCACATTTCTTTTGCTCTTATCCTTCTCCCTGTAACAACCCCTACACTAATGGCCAGAGGATACACGTACTCACCACCCCTAAGGGCACATTTTCCACACCAGCCCTAAATATTTATTATCATCCTATCTTTACTACTCCTTATAAAGAGGGAAGCTGGTGGCCAGGAGGCCTATTTAGAGAGAAGGAAGCTCACGGAAAGTGCCTCCAGGGAACCTGACTTAAACTTTACAAATCACATTTGTGTTTTTACTTTGACTAGAAGTAAGAACAAGGACAGGCACTGGTCCCTGGCGAGGAGTCGGTATTTAGTTCTTGCTCTGAAGAGCAGCTTACAGCCTGCCGTCCAGCTGGATCACAGGTCACACAGAGGCAGCGGGGCCCAACCCGGGCCTGTAGCGCTGCTTCCTTCCTCCAGGAAGCCCTTCTGGAGGGACACTGCCACCTACTGCCCACAGCTCAGAAGCCGCGTTACTTTCTGTCAGAGGACAGAAAGACCACTATGATCCTATGCGGCTTTTACAAAAATGACAACTCAGTTGTTTAAATGTTACTTTTATTCTAGAAACCACTTGAATGAGCCCCCGTGCTCAGCTGGTAATGGGTACGCC
>PVIY010044420.1:0-14040 GCA_004026745.1 Myrmecophaga tridactyla
TGGTAAGAAAATTGGCTGCTATTTCTCTATACTCATATATTTTAATTTGTGAAATAATTTATATGATGTTTTCATACATGATTGTGCATCTGTAATAGATACACAAGGTGATAGTTCCATAGAGTTTGATATGACACACACATAACCTTTTCGGGGGAAATGCTCATATTCTAATTTTATGTTGAGTCAACATCTGATGTCCAGAAAAGAAGATGATGAAATAACATAAGTAAGGAGAGAAGAGAAAAAAGAAATGAAAAGAGAAAAGACAAATAAGGAGAAAAGTCTGTCTCTGAAAAATACCAAATACATTTGTAAGTGTGAGAGATTGCTTGGCAATTTCAACATCTTTAAAAAGATAAGACTTTATTAAAAGAGAAATGCAAAGCCACCCAAAGTGCAAGCTGCTTATAGAAATAATGAAAAATAAAAGGAGAAAAAGATTATAAGAGAAAGCACAGAAGAAATATGGTTGATATAGTAATGTTTGCAAAGAAACGAGCTATAATAGAATTACAAGTCACACCCTTAAAGCACAAAAATTTGATACTGTAGCAAATAAAAATGGAGGACAGTGCTCACTTTGGCAACACATATACTGAAATTGGAATGATATAGAGAAGATTTGCATGGCCCCTGCATAAGGATGACACACCAATTTGTGAAATGTTCCATATTAAAAAGAGAGAGAGAGAGAGAGAGAGAGAAATGGAGGACAAACAAAAATTCTCTCAAAATTCAGAAGAAAAGCTTTCAAAATGATGAAGGAGAATATAACACCTGTGGAAATAATGGAGATTCCAAAATGTGAAAGATTATTATTAGCCCAGGAGAAAAAAAATAGTAATGGAAAGGTAGAGAAAACAAAGACACCATCCTGGAAGAATGGATTTATTATAAACAAAATATAACTTCAAATCTAGGTAAAAAGTTGATAGGGAGAAAAATATAGATAGAAATATCTCACATTAAACAATAAATGGCAATATGTAGTTATTGTGAAACAAAGCTATTAAATTAAATTTTATGAGATTGACTCAAAAAGGTCACTAAAATGAGCTATCTGTAACCTCCCTTAAAATATAAGCAGCATTGCCTTTCATAAATAGAAGAATGCCTTTTGTTTACCATAAAAATAAAATGAAAATTATGCAGGGAAACTTCTGACAAAGAATATTTAAAAGGGCTGAGGAGGGTGCATGGATGGTCCCGTGATAGAATGGTCACCTTTCATGCAGGAGACCCGGGTTCAATTCCTGGACCATGCCCCCTCACTCCCCCCAAAAAGGGCTCTGAAACAAATGACTCTTAAAATAAATAATAAAGAAGCTGTAATTCTAGAGTTAACATTTATTATTTAAATATAATTGAGGAATAATGTGTACCAGATGTTGTTCTAGGCTTTGTTGACGGAGTGGTGAACAAATTAAAGTCTGTACTTTCACTAAACTTACTTTCCAATGTTTGAAACAGACAATTAACCCTTAAATGACATTACCATGTCTTATAAAGAAACATTAATCAAAGTAATGAGAGAGAGAATGATGGGGATGTCATTTAAGAAATTTAATTTTTAATGTAATGATATTGAGATATATTCACATGCCATATACTCATCTTAAGTATACAAACAATGGCTCAAAGTATCATGATATATTTGTGCATTCATCACCACAATCAATTTTAGAACGTTTTCAATACTCCAAAAAGTAGAAATAAAAATAAAAAATAAAGCCAAAACATTCAATACCCCTTATTCCCCCATCACTTATATATTTTATCTTTAGCTTATTACTCCCCTAGCTATACACTGAATAAAGGTGTTTCAGTTACAACAGTCACAAGGTAAGAAATTAAATTTGAAACAATAAAATGACATAGTTTACTCTTGTGACTTTCTAATTTAAAAATATATAGATGCCTTTTTGATGATAATGTTGAGATACATACAGTAAAAATGTATAACTTAGAGAGAGTGAACTCTTGAGGGAGACTAAAAGAATATTTATCATTATTCAGAGCATGATATTTGGAATAGAAATAAAAGAATAACAGACAGCATACAGACACACTAGTGACAGAAAATATGGCAAAATATTGTAAGATATAAAACAGTTTTGTATGGGTTAAAATATATACTGCAAATATCTCAAACATAAGCTTTATTTGTGTCCACTAGAATTACACAGAGTCAGTATTTTCTGTCTCCTAAGACAGATTTTCAAACATTTTAGGATAGTTGTTAGTCACTCCCAAGTTTTTTCCAGACTAAATAAACCACTGGACTCACATAAAAGCCTATTACAATTTATTACTTACATATAATTTGAATTTTAATTTATTAAATTAAATTTTAGATACTTAGATACAAATTTAAGATTTAGCATTTACTTGCTTTGTGACTTTGGTATAATCAACCTAGACTCTTCAAGTTAACTTCAGATATAAAAGATTCTTTCCTAAATGAAAAAGGCTCCTTTGACATAGTTGAATAAATATTATGAGATTTAAAATATCTCATCAATAAGCCTGAACATGAATATTTCTATTAAAGTTCCTTTTTTTATTTTACTTTTTTTTTTTTTTTTTCATGGGCAGGCACCAGGAATCAAACCTGGGTCTCCAGAATTAAAGTTCACTTTTATGCTTATAGACACATAGAATTTGCCAAAACATTTAAATTATGTGATAGAAGGATGAAAATTTTCCTAGAGATCTACAAAATCAAATTACTGAATATTTATAGAGTACACAGGTGGTCTATATTTTGAGCAAATCTATGCTAAAAAAAATATGGATATATTGGATTTCTGAAATGAATTCTTAGTGGAATACCTTGAGGTTGAACAAAAGCAAAGAATTAAGTTGAAAGAATTAAGTGGTTCCAGCAATGAATATGGGAATCTCATGGAGACAGATAGCTAAAAGGCTACTCTGGATGACTTGTGTCATTACCATCATATGAAATAAAATAAGAGGACATTTCAAAGAGAACTTGAAATATGGTGCAATTTTCCATGGGCCATAAAAGTGTACTTTTATAAAAGTCAAAGCTATAGTTTTCATGTGATAAAGGCTGTTTTAAAATTATATCCTTCAAGGGTTCACAGTTGGTTCAGTGGTAGAATGCTTGCCTTCCATGCAGGACACCCAGGTTTGATTTCTGGACCATGTAACCCCCCCCCCACAAAAAAAGAAAATTATATCCTTCAAGACTTGTTTCACTTGTTTATTATTTAGAGTATATATAAATAGATTTAGATGGATGCAGAGGAAGTGATAAGTACTATCACCCCCTTGTTTAAAGATATCCTTTTCTCTGAAGAAGGTTTAATATACATAAAAATGCTGCTGCCATAAGAGATAGAAATGACAGTCATGGGTAGAAAAGGTAGAAAAACCCTTTTTCCTCTCCTGGGTAGAAGGGGTCATCAGAATTTTCCCTATAATATTTGCAAAGGAGCATATCACCAGGGCCACTGTAATCAGGAATGTAACAATGGCTAAAACAAAACTTACCAATTCTCTGATCTGTGTATCTGTGCAGGAGAGTTTCATGAAAGGAATATACTTGCAGGCCAGTGATCAGTATATTGGCATCACAGATATTCCACCACAGACCCAAGATGAGTCCCAGGGAGACTGTTAGCAATCCAGCTAACAATCAGCTGGGTGCAGACTCTGCTGCTCATAATGGTGGCATAATGAAGATGTTTGCTGGTGGCCATGTAGTGGTCACAGGACATGGCAGCCAACAGGAGAAAGTCTATGCACCTAAGAAGAAAAGAAAAAATGATTGGGTTGAACAAGCACCATAGGAAATTGTTCTATATACAGTCACAATGCTGACCAGAAATCTAGGGATGCAGGCAGATGTCAATGAGATTTCTAAGAAGGAGAAATTCCAAAGGAGGAAATACATGGGTGTTTTGAGGTGGGAATCCACCAGGGTGAGAAGGATGATTATCAGATTTCCAGTGATACTCAATAAATATGTTGGAAATAGAAAAAAGAACACTGCAATTTGCCAGGTGGGGTCATCTGTGACCCCTAGAAGAATGAATGTTGTTACCATTGTATAGTTCCCCATGGTTAAATATCTTCTGAATTACATTAGATCATGGAAAAAATAAATAATTGTTTTTTAAGCTTAAAAGTCTTCCTTAAGCAAAGATTTGAAAGTGATGTAAAAAAATCCAAATAACCCAGGTGAAATGGTGTGAAATTTAGAATGGTAAATACCTTCACTAGTATTTAAACTCCCATGCTTACTCAGGAAACTACAAAGGAGAAACTAAAAGCAATTGAGGCAGGCTTTGAGGACATAACAATAATCCTTTGCAGTGCTTATTAAGACCCTGACTTCTTTGGGACATGAGATCCTCTAATAAACAAGTCATACTGATACCAGAAAGTCTGTTTATCTTCAACAGCTAGGATCATACATACACAAATTCTGCCTGGGCAGCTTTTGCAAATTTATGGTACCCAATATGCCCTACCCTAAACAATTCACATAGTCCCATCCTCCTTACCTCACCTTCTTCATTCCACCATACCCTTTCTTTGTTCTAAGCAGGTATATAAACTATTTTCCCACCACTTTTCTTTGAGCAGTAAGTTTCTTTTAGTTTTGCTCCCTTGTGTGCCACTTAGCTCAATAAACTTATTCTGTATTTTAGTTTTCAGACTCTGTTTCCAACTTAAGGAATGCTTATGTTTTCCTAACTATACTTCTTGCTATGGTATTTTTTTCTCCATCTCTAAGAAGTGGGAATATGCAAGAAATATTTTGGGATCAAGTGCTTGTCCTTGATCATCAGTTGTACCATTTCAACATCCACTTCAGACTTTCTATTCCTCTGCTTTTAGTACTTTCACATAACAGTCAGAAGCACAGTCTTAATCCTGTTTATTTCATCTCCTTCTCTGACTACTCATATTCTAAATTCTCTTCAGATCTTTACTTTGCAACAGTATGGCTTTAATATTTATTTTTCATAAGTATGTATAAGTTTCTCTGATTTGAAGTTCTGTTTAAGATATTGAGAAGTAATATTCCTAAATATTTTCAAGTTTTTGATTTCAGAAATTTATTTTATCTAATATTACTATAACTGTCTACAGTTATTTTTGCTGCTTTTGTTGTAAAATATAACATATATGTATGTGTGTATATATATATCAAACAAAAAAAAAGAAAAAAGCAATAATTTTCAAAGCACATTTCAACAAGCAGCTATAAAACAGTTCCCAGAGTTTGTCAGTGACCACCATGACTTCAACTCAGATTTTTCCTTCTAGCCACTCCAAAATACTGGCGGCTTTATCAGAGTCATAATAATTGAATCATACAGTATCCATACTTTTGTAACTGGCTTATTTCACTCAGCATTATATCCTCAAGATTCATCCATATTGTCATATGTTTCAGGGTATCATTTTATCTAAATGCTGCATAATATTCCATCATATGTATATACCACATTTTGTTTATCGATTCATCTGTTGATGGGTACCTGGATTATTTCCATCTCCTGGCAATTGTGACCAGTGCTGCTATGAACATTGATGTGCAAATATCTGTTCATGTCACTGCCCTTAAATCTTCTGGGTATATACCAAATATTGGTATTGCCAGGTTGTAGAGAAACACAATGTTTCATTTTCTGAGGAATCACCAAACTGTTTTCCACAGGAGCTGAACCATTTCCTCTTCAGAATTACATTGCCTATTCATATCCTTTGCTCATTTTATTATTGTTTTGTTTGTTCTTCTCTTGTTGAGCTGTATAATTTATTAATGTACACAAGATACTAAGCCTTTATCTGATAAAGACTGGACTTGTAAGGTGGAAGACAGGTAAATAACAAACATCCAATATGAGGTGCAGGGGGTAAAGTTGGAAAATAGGGGGAAAATAAGGCAGTGGAAGAGATAGGTGTGGCACAGTAAAAAATTCTAATATACATGTAAATCAATATCCCAAAGGAGGGGAGAGAGAATATACAGCAGAAGCAATATTCAAATCAGAAACTTCTAAGTTTTCCAAAGTGAAAAGGTATAAGCCCACAGATTCAAGTACCTTAGAGAAACCTGTTAAAAGAAATAGGATAAAAAGGTACCTCTGCCAACTCAGAAAAAACTTCCCACAAAAGTAGAAGAGAGGTAAGATAGTTTTATAATTAAGTATTGAACCATAATGCGACACACATCCTAGGCAATTTGTTAGAGAAATTGCAAAGGGAGAAAAAATTTTACTCTTTTATATAGCCAAGCAACCTATTACATATATGCACATCTACATAAGCAATAAAGGGAGGACTAGACAGTACAGTTTGTCACACACAGTTCATCCTAAATTCAGCAGGCCCCTTGTCTTAGCCAATTGCCTTTATTAACAGCAAAATAAACTTCTTAAATCTTAATGACAGGTAAATGCAACTTTGAGCCAGATGCCAGCAGACATTAGTCCTCTACATCCCCACAGAAACTGGGGCATTTTCTGCTTTGATGATTACATTTTAAAGACATCATCCACTCTAGTCCTTAAGGAAAAAGGACTGGTTTATAAAAATATCACGAGGCTTATCTACCTTTTAAAAAGATTTCCATACATGTCAAATGGACAGAGAATAATTTACAATGAAAATTTTTGAAACATAAATGCTCTAAGAAAAGGGTTGGGAGCATCTCTTTTTATTTTTACAATGGGGAAAATTTAGTTTTCTTTTCTGTTTTGCATTTACTCTTACAAAACCCCAAAAAGTGTAATTACAATGAAAATCACACTCAGAGGTCTTTTCATTAAAAATTACTATGGTCAAGGGCAATCATTTTGAGTTCACAACCCTTAATGATTCTTTGGTTCTCTTCAATCAGTAACCAAACAATATACTTGGATGAAATTTGGGCTAAAGTCAAAGGGAATATAGTACAGCCAAGGGAGGGATTATGTATAAATACCATATATGGAAGTCATTTGTGCCATTCACCAATATTTATGTTCTTCTGAGTATCAATTAGAGTACAGAAAGGAAAATATAATTACCACCAAGGGACAGTTCACACAAGGGACTCCCATATTGAAGATGGCAGCAGTGAAGGAGGAAAAAGGAACACAAAGTTCACTCAGAAATAATAACTCTTACCTCAGAGATTATATTACAAAAAAGGTAGTGCAAGTGTATGACTTCTAAGGATAGGTCACAAAATGCATTGATATATTGGATTGCTTGCTCAAGAGGAAAAGGTGGATTTTGGAACCTAGAGCTCAGAGTAGAGGCTGTATGGAGTTTGAATTCTTATGAAGACATGATGCTGTGTGTTTGCTTTTCATTCCTGAAGAGTCAGAGGAGGTACCCCACAAAGTTACTGTGCATATCATCAGAGAGCTGTAGTGTGACAACTTCTGGGAATCTTAAAATGAGCTAAAGCTGCAACCAATTGTCTCTATGAAGTCAATTGCAACTGCTGGGGTCATGCAGGCAGATACCAAGGCAAAAAAAAATTTAAAGTTCCCTGAAATTAGAAATACTTCCCCATTTTGTTGCAGTGCCAGGAAACCAGCTGGCATGAAAGACCAGGTAATGAATGCAGTGTGCAGAGAATGATGCTCAAATTTTAAGGTTGCATGCTGAAAGGTAGATTTGGAGCTGAAAGATGATATACAGCAAATTAGTGTATTCTGCTTTCTGACTGTTAGTATGATTTTGATCCCTTGCCTTCACAATTATAAATAGTCTTTTTTGACTACTTAGGGACATGAAATATAGGCATACATTTTGCCAGTTATAAATGAAAAAATATATTAGCCTTTGCATTATTCTCCATCATATCTTCTACTGGACAATTACTGATGATAATTCAAATGATACCTATTCACATCCTAGAAGGAGCAAAATGTGAAGGTGAGTCTTCAGCCAATTTGCATGTGACCTCTATAGCAAGTGAGAAATGAATTTGTTTAAAGACACTGAAATTTGATGCTGTATGTTAATGAAGCACATTCATAAAGTACATCCTGAATAATGTACTTTATAAATAATGGGTTTATGAAAAACTACAGAACATAACACAGTTGCTAACTCTTTATAAGTTTTCCTTGCTTCATTATCCTTCTACATTTTCCCAAATATTTTATACAAGAAATGTTGGTGGTGAATTTATAATTTATAAACTATTTATAATTATTTATAATTTAAATACCATTAAATATCATATTCAAGATATTAAAGGAGAATTTACTGAAATACAAAAGAATGGATATTACCAAAAGAAGAATGAAACCAATTACATTTTAGCTCTCCCTTCGGTCAAGAAACTGAATTTATTTTTGACTGTTTCAGAGGTAGCAGCTTTGTATTAGAAACTGTATTCAGTTGTTTCTCTAATGGCTTATTGTTTTATGTGAATAGAAGTTTTTCTATTGGTGTAAGCACCAACAGGAAAGCCTGTGCCAGATAGGAGATATTTCACAATTGATTTACTTTCTGCATCTTCTAATTTGAGAGATGGAAGGAAAAAATACATTTCCAAGTCCCATGTTCTTTTAATGAAACTGTGACTACTTAAAATCAAATCTTTCCACATCTCTTAACATAATATATTAATAGGGAGAGTAAATAGAATTACCCATAACTCAAACATTACACATAAGTAGATTATAAAAATCATTGCAAAGCCTGCAAGAGTGCATCATAACAAAGAATAGTGTAGGAATTATATTGAGTGGAGGAAAGTGAATTGTGTCTTTGATATGAAAAAATGTATTAAAAAATTAAATCTGATAAATCATTGTAACTGCACTTCAGATGTAAAAAGGCACTAAATGGAAGAATAATGACTTTGGTGCACCAAGCAATGGATTAGTAGGGAGTATGAAGTAAAGAACTGGAAAATTTACAGTTCTTCTGAAAAAATAATCATTTCTGAGTTTGAGAAAGTACCCTGTGTATTAGTTCCATATACTGAACAACATATTACTATACACTGAGCAACTTAAAATAGCACACATTTATTAGCACATGGTTTCTATAGCTCAAGAGTTCAGGAAATGCTTAGGTGGGTGTTCTGCAAACCAGTCATGAAGGTGTCACAAGGGCTGGATCCTCCTTTGGAAGCTCAACTAGAGATGGGTCCTCTGAGTCTTACTCAGGATGTTACTCATTAAGCTTAATCTGGATTCATTTCCTTATGACTGCAGAATTCATGGAAGCTTGCTTTAACAGTACTAAAGAAAAAGAGACTCATAGCAAGTCTGTTAACAATAGACTTATATGAAGTAAGACATTCATGAGAGTGACATCACTCAATCTTTGCCTTTTCCATTATCTAGATGTGAATCAGAGGTCCTTTCCACACAGATGGGGAGGAGAATACATGTGGGCATGAGCACTAAGATTGGGGATCATGGAGACAATCTTAAAATCTGTCTGCCCCACTGAGGTAAATATTTCCCTTAGGAGGTAAGTGGTGAAAGTAAAAGAAAAGTGGCTGTAGCAATGACATTTTCTTTTAAAAACTATTCAGAAAAAGTGAGCAAATGTGCTGTTCTTAATGGAGAAAAATACTGTCCTTTACAAAAAATACTTTCTTGAAATTTCTATACCTTTAGAATTTCCAGCCATGACAAAGCCCAGGAGAATATAAAACATATAATTCTAAGGACAAAAAAAAATTCAGCAACTGTAATGAATACTGTCAGAGGATGGCAAAAACTGAAAATGAAACAGTTCAATAGCTAACAATAATGTTCCATGCCTCAATAGTCTGGCAGGAAAAATCTGACAAATAGAAAACAATACACAAACTCTGCTTGCTGTCTTTTCTAATGTGAAATAAACAATTGAAGGAATTTTTGCAGAAAAGTGATATCATCAGTTTTATGTTGATATTATAGTCTTTCAAATTTCATTGCATCTTCATGCTATGCCTTTCCACTGACAAACTTACCTAGAATAAGTACAGAATATATTTTGTATTAAAAAATTAAACACTGAAATACACCTTTTATGTGTTTTTGGCCTATTCCCCTTGCTTATTTCTATTTCTTCAGATGTTTACATAAACTTTGGAGGGACATATCTTTCAGGTTAAAATAAAAATAATACTTGCAATATGAAAATCAAAATAATTCTAACTATTATTCCCTCTCTGTTGTTTTACATTGTATACCTCTCTGAATTTTAATGCTCAAAAACATCAGTTCCCAAGGATATTTAACTGAAATTGTGCAACTTAACTTCAGTGTGCACCAATCAGAACCATTCTCCAGAGATGATATTTTCCTACTATCTATGAATTCTATGTGACCAGCTTAGGAAAAAATGATTTAAAGTCTGACAGTGTAGAAAATAATATTTAGAAAACCCACATCTCTCTCCAGAAAGCAAAGATTGCACCTCATCCTTCTTCCCAAGAGTATTTAGAGCCAAGTAAAATATCGTATTAGGTGGGCTATATCTCAGCATCTAGGATTTTAGAATAACTTTATTTTCATGGAATTTTTTGGAAACTGATATTAAATAACTGTCCTTGGGGTGTGCAATTCAAGAGAATCCCTTACATTTTGAATGTTTTCTGTCTCACCAATTCTCATTCGTATGCCCACACAGCTTACCTCTTTCCCATAGGTATTATTCCTTGATTCTCACTCAAGGATTGAGCACTCTCCCTCTTATGAAGTTAAAGCTTTGCTTAATTAATCAGAAAAATATACAGCTTTATCACCTCAATTTATCTGAACACTGTAATTATTGCTCTGAAGCTGCAAACAAAGTTCCCACATTTTCCACTTTTCTGTCCCTTAAAAAAATTTTTTTTATTATCTTAAAGAGTACTATACCCAGCTCATGCATGCTTGAGCTCTGGTCCTGAATTCCTGTTTAATCAGTTGCCAACCTATGATAAGGATCTGTTTACATCAATCCCCTCCCATTCCTAAAGCCGCTAGCTTTATTTCTGAGCAAAGTCAAAATTGCTAACTTTGTACCAAAGTCCCTGTGACTCAATGAAAGACTCTGCAACACTAGCTCAGTTTCAGACATTCATTTTACATGGATTGACTGCTGATTAAGTCTGTGCACAAGTGTTACTATTGATTGGGACACACGTTTCTCACCATGTTACCAACTCTTTCTTGAATCACAAGCTGCAGAATCTCTTGGATTCTTGAATTGTACTCTGTACATACCTTCACCTAGCAACTGTAACCTTTCTATCTGGGCCTGCCCCTGTTTTAGGAATATAGTTTTCTATTAGATTTATTTCCACAATATTACCATCTCACTAACAGAATAATTTTTCCAAATTCTGCCTACACACTCTATAAGAGGATCAGTGGGCAATAAAATAAAAGAAAAAGCAAGTTGGGAATTTTATAAATTCTCCAGAAGTAAACCCAGTTAAAGTAAAGCAACAAAGCCTTTGGATTTAACAAACTGCTTCCACATAGCATTATATAATTGTAAGTGTATTCTCCATTTCACAATGTATTTAATTTTTGCATTTTTTATCGATTTCATAACTTAGTCAGATGACTTAACTCTGACAATCACAATCTCTTCTTAAAATAAGGTGAGCTATTGTTAAATTCAAAAGGTAAAATATTTGATTTCTATGTCTGTTTATTATTACTTATATATATATAAAGTATGGTGGCCTAGACTCTTACTTAAAAATTAATCCTTATTATAGGCAAGACTTTCATTAAACCTGTTGAAAAAAAAATTTAAAAAGCATTTTCTAACAAAACAAACTTCAAAATTTTTCTTTTTCATAAAGTCATTGAGAGACATGGTCATTACTATAGTGATTTAGCAATAATAAAAACAGTTCATTATACTTTATAGTTTACCACAAATTTGTTCACTCATGACTAAATATTTAGAAGAACTTAAATCTATTTGATGAGTTTCATTTTTTTAATTTTCATATATTCATGTGTTTTTAGTCATATCAACTGACTCATGCAATAAATTACATAACCAGTGACCTATAAGCCAGATAACAGCATAGATTTGCTTCATTCTTATTCACACATATGTTCAGCTTTCAGTAAATCTCAGTGGTTAAAGTATTATCTCAATATAGGTCTTATGTGTTTTTTAACCAGCTGATGTAATGAAAAAAATAATATTATGTCAATGAATTAATGTTTTTGTCTTTATTTATAGATTTATCAGCAGTCAATGATTAGAAATGAAAAATCAAACATCTGTGAAAGACTTCATCCTTCTGGGATTAACACAGAATCCAAAACTAAATGTTTTGATTTTTCTGTTCCTGTTTGTCACATATACACTGAGTATAATTGGAAACTTGACAATCATCACCCTCACTCTGATAGATTCCCAACTCAAAACTCCCATGTACTTCTTCCTTAGGAATTTCTCTTTCCTAGAAATCTCATTCACAACAGTTAGCATTCCTAGATTTCTGGTCAGCATTGTAACAGGGAAAATGAGCATTTCTTATCATTCTTGCATAGCCCAGCTGTTCTTTTTCATCTTCCTTGGTTCAACAGAATTTTTCCTGTTGACTGTTATGTCTTATGATCGTTATGTGGCTATCTGCAAGCCACTGCATTACACAACAATAATGAACAGCAGAATGTGCATCCAACTTGTAATTAGCTCTTGGCTGGCTGGATTTTTCATTATCTTTCCACCTGTGATCGTGGGTCTCCAACTGGATTTCTGTGACTCCAATATCATCGATCACTTCACCTGTGACTCTTCTCCTATGCTGCTGATCTCCTGCACAGACACAGCATTCCTAGAACTCATGAGTTTTTTCCTGGCAGTATTCACTCTCATATCAACCTTAACATTAGTGATTCTTTCCTATGCATTCATCCTTAGAACAATGCTTAGAATCCCCTCTACAGAGCAAAGGAAAAAAGCCTTTTCCACTTGTTCCTCACACATCATTGTTGTCTCTATTTCTTATGGAAGCTGCATTTTCATGTATGTTAAAACTTCAGCAAAAGAAGGGGTGGCTTTTACCAAAGGTATAGCGGTGCTCAATACATCTGTTGCCCCAATGCTAAATCCTTTCATTTATTCCTTAAGGAATCAACAGGTTAAAAAGTCCTTTAAAAATGCAGTCAAAAGATGTTTCTCAAATAAATTTTATTCATAATAAATTAATAACCAGAAAATTAAATGAAAGCTATGTGTAACACAATATTACCACTTTACATCTCTCCATTCACTTCTACATTCAACTTACTTTTCCTTTAAGATTTGTTCTCCATTCATCTAATTTTAACCTCATTTGGTTCACTGTTTTTTTTCATATATATTTACATGTCCTGAAATTTTCTAAGCATGGCTGTTTTGAAATCACATGGATGGATTTGAATGGCATCTAATAAGATTGCAATAATTTACTCACAATCACTGAAGAAAAGAACTCTCCAACTAGACACCAATCAAAAGCTAAAAAAAGCAGTTGTAATCAATCAATTCTGAAAAATTATTTCTCTCAGTACATTAAACAAAGCCATTAAAATGAGCTCTTAAGTCAAGTGAAGGCTTCTACCCATTAGATGTTTCTATTTCTCTTTGTAGTTTCTATGGTTTTTACTTTATGAACATGGACATTAAGTTATTTGGTTCATAGGTGTTATCTCTTCATTATGAATTGCACCATAAAACATTATAAATTATCTTTTTAAAAGTTTTTTGGGGGCCAACTTCTGAGGATACTTTAAGTGCAGCTTTGATTTTCCTATCAGGCCTCAATACAATCAGCAGGAAACATCTTTAAATAATTAAACTTATTATTATTCATAGAGTCTGGAGCTTATCTGAAATGCTTTTGGAGAGAATCTCTGAAATTTGCCTTGGATGTCCTGATGTCTAATTTCCTCTCTTGATTTTTCTGGATTTTCAAAAGCATAGGTTTTCCATATTTAGGATATTTCTCAAAATATTTGGAGTATTGATGATAACTAAATTGTCTTCTAGTGTTTTTTATGGATTCATTCTTCTAAAAGAATCCCTCATGATTCCTATGTGAGGTAGGAAGGTGTG
>PVIY010044421.1:0-19713 GCA_004026745.1 Myrmecophaga tridactyla
AAAAAGGCCACAGCTGGCAAAGCTAAGTCTACTTATAATTAGGCCTAAGTGTCACCCCCAGAGAACCTCTTTTGTTGTTCAGTTGTGGCCTCTCTTTGAGCCAATTCTACAAATAAACTCACTACCCTCCCTCCTACATGGGCATGACTCCAGGGGTCTAAGTTTCCCTGGCAATGTGGGGCATGGCTCCCAGGGATGAACCTGGCCCTGGCATTGTGGGATTGAAAAGGCCTTTTTGACCAAAAGCAGGAAAAGGAAATGAAACAAAATAAAGTTTCAGTGGCTAAGAGATTTTAAATAGAGTCAAGAGGTCATTCTGGAGGATACTCTTATACAAGCTTTAGCCAGATATAAAATTGCCACAGTATGCCAAGCCCCAAACAACAATATTCTTGAAAACCCAAAAGAATACCCTGGATTCTATGTAGGATTCTATAAAAGTTTTAGTGTAAGTTTATTTTTTCAGAGCTTTAAGACCTCCAGATTGTTCCTGTGCTAGATAAATCCTGAAACCCAGAGGTACCAGTCTCTCCAGGAACATCAACCAGTATCATTCCTCTACCCCATAAGATCCACACCCCTTTCCAGCATGAAGATGTTAAGATGGTCATTGCTCAGATATCCTTGAAGACTGTGAGAAAGATCAAATGAGAGTCAGTTAAGTGAGAAATTAGGATTTAACAAATGATTATGACTACTTATTCATTATTTAGATATTTCTTTTTAGTTTCTGGTGTGTTGGAATAGCCAGAAGGAAATTTCTGAAGTTGTTGAACTGTGATCCAGTAGCCTTGGTCTTTAATAATGATTATATAGCTGTATCGTTTTTATCATGTGACCATGTGATTGTAGGGACTTGCTGTGGCTAATACTCCTCTTGTCCAGTGTATGGGACATGCATGAAAAAAAATAATAATAATTATAGGTTGGAGATATGGGGAAAATACCCTATGTAAACTACGGACAATAGTTATAGTACCACTTTAATAATCTTTCATCAATTGTAACATAGGTAACTACTGTTGAAAAATAGAAGAATTACAAAAAAATGTTTTCATCAATTGTAACAAACTGTCTGCACCAATGCAAGTGTTGGTGTTTGGGTGGTATATGGCAATCCTATATTTTATGCATGATTGCTCTGTGAATCTATAGCTGCTGTCATAAAAAATTTTAATTAAAAAATATAAAGCAACTAAACCCTTAAGACAAAACAGTACAAACAAAAATATAGCTTAATAACTACTTTCATAGAAGACTTTGAAACACATTTTTAAGTAAATAAGTTCACATTCAAAAATAGGTACTATTAATTTATACAAATGTGTTCATTTCTTGATTTTTTAGTAGGTCTTTATAACCATAAAGGTATTATGTTTGAAACTAAAAGTAAAGAATGAAATTTGTCTTTAATTTTGTGGCCTTGAAAAAAAGGCCACAGCAACAAACAATAAATGACAACATGTATCACAAATGCATTACTTTTCAAATGACAAGGTTCGGGGGAATGGAGATGGCAGAAAACAAGGGTTTCAATTCTGGTGAAGAAAATAATTTCAAAATATACAGGTTTCCCTAATGAAGATTTTTTTAATTAAAAAAAATTTAAGTTTGCTTACTCTTATTCACCATGCCTTTTCAAATTAAAAGGACATTTTAACTATAAGAAAAAATGCACATACCGTATGTAAACAAGTGCCCACTATCCAACTGCACCCATTTTCCAGGCCAGCAGATACCTCAAACCTCGATTTAAATTCACAGAGCTCATTACTGAGAACATCCAGATCCCATCACAGGCCAAGATGATAAACTCATCCTCTTCTGCTCTTAAAATTTCATAAACCTCAGGCTCTGGGGAAACAAGGCCCTCTGCTGGTCCTTGCCATCCACACCTTGTAATCATAGAGAGCACGAGACTCCGCTAATGATGCCTTCACACGTTGCGTCACTACCTGCCTCCTGCATTTTGGATTTCCTCCCTCTGCCTCGCCACCCTGGGTAGAAGAGCAGACTTGTCCATTCCTACCCAGGACAGCGCGGGAATCACCACAGCTGACCATGTAAAGATGTTTAGGTGAAATCTTAACTCCCACCGCAGTTATCCCATTCCTGTCCATTCCATTTCTAGCATTTGAAAAGTTACGCATGGATTCATCAGTTTTCAAAAAGCCAGTTCTGCTATCATTCTTGACATTTTCCACTGAAAGCTCAAGAGCAGATTCTGATTTTCCAGTTGCCCTAAGGTCTTCATTTTTAGTTATGTGTCCTAATAAAGGTGTTAGGCAGTAATTTGCCACTCAGGATCCAGCATGACCATCATAACCTGCAAAAATGACGCGCCTTCCAGGGCGTGAGGAATTCCTACGGCAGCCGGGTGTGCGGCTCCCCTTTCCACTCCCCATCCTCGCGTGCTGCTCAGGCCAGCAGGAGACTATACCCACCACCTTGGGCGTGAGGTTTCTCAGTTTGGGGCGTATCCAAAAAATGCACCCACGTTCAGTAATGAATCTTGAATAGATCATTTTCAGCCCTCTTAAAAATGCAGGGTCAGGGAGCGGATCATCCTAGGCAAGCGAGGGAGGGGAGGACTGGGGCGGGTGCCCTGCGGCTCTCAGCCCGGGTTTCCAGCGCAGGCGCCACCCGGGACCCCCCGGCCGCCGCCTCCACGCCCTGCGGGCCCCTCACGCCACCGTCACCGCCTTCTCTCCACCCTCGCGCCGCTGCCGCTGCCAAGTCCGCCGCCGCCACCTGCCCCGCGGCAGCCTCGTCCCCCCCGAAGCATCTTCCAACCACTGAACCCTGAGAAACAGACAAACAGACACCGGCACGGGCAGGAAACTCCCCCGCCACTGCCGGGGGGCGGGGGGCAGTCGTCAGAGCAGCCGCTCAGCTCCCTCTCCCATAAATGAAACTTTGTATCCATCAGAAATTGTTTCATGTTTCATTTTTATTTCCTTCTTATTTTTCCCTGAAGGCAAGGTCATACGCTCTCTGTGGTGATAGATTTTCTTGGTTTTTGTGGCTTAACCATGATTGATTTTCTGGGACGATTTCCCACAGCACTCATGAATCTCTAGAAACATCCTTGCACACAAGCTAGCAAAGATATGTACGCTGTCTTCTCACTCCCTTTTGCAAGGTGATCTTGGCTGCGCCCACTTTGGGGAAGGTTGGATTTATCACGTTGTTATTCCAAAGAAACTTGACTTTCTCAATTGTTCCAACACCAAGTTCTGCATCCAATTCATTGGAATGGGTAGAGCCTGATTTGATAAATCCCCTTGAAATTGAGAAATAGAAACATTCCTTGCACAGAAGCAAGTTCTAATGGCCATATATAAGGCCCTGTCACTCTGTTCTACTCTCGATTGCTTGATTGCTCTAGAGTAACAAGATTGTTTTTCCAAATTAATTCTCAAATAAAAAATAAAAAGCCATCTGCATATGGCAGCCTCAAACTATTATTTACATTGTTTCCTCAAACCGAAGTCAGTTTTTCCTCAAAACTTTTGCATAGGAAAATAAATCATTCCTTTATAGTATTTTATAATTCTTTTAAGGAAGAATTATTTGTATAGTAACAAGTTAGCTGCTTAGTTTAACATAACAAGTACATGTTACTTTACTAATCAGAAAACATATCTGTGGTAATATTAGAGTTATGTTTACATAATCTGACTATTGAGAGAGAATGAACTAAATGCCTGGGTTTATAGTAAAGTAAAGAAAGCTTATTAGCAGAAGCCTATTTACTTCAGAACATAAAGTAAACAAATTAAAATCCATCGATATATAAAGTGATGGTAAGAGTTTAAGCACTGGACTTGCTCCACAGGCCACACCTGACCTTGACTGAGATGGAAAGCCAAAGCAGGAAGTTTACCTGAAGACGTCGTACTGCCAGGTGTTTCCGTTACCTCCAAACAAAGCAACTTTTACCTGGCCAGTGACTGCTTTTCCAGACAGTGTTACGGAAACTCCGTATCTCCAGCCTGCACAGAGGATGGAAGAGTTCAGTTTATTCACACACAAAATAGGCGCCCCGAACCCCAGATTCCTGTTCCCGCCCCTTACACTGCGGCCTCGACAAGCAAGGAATCCTACTTGCTAATCTACAAGTTAGACGTCCAGAGGAAATGCACTCACACCCGTGTCATCTCCTAGAGCTGCGCTGTCCAGTACAGGGACAACTAGCCAGATGTGGCTATTACATTTAAATTTAAATTAAATGCAATATAAAATCCAGTTCCTCAGTTGCACTAGCTGCATTTCAGGGGCTAAGCTGACAAACGGGGCTGGTTTGCCAGCTCAGTCAAAACATTTATAACTGGGATCCCCTGTGTTCCTGCATGTGAACACACACATACACACGCATATGCACACATACACACACACATGGAAACCTATGCACTTACACTCACAAACATAAATATGGATACACATATACATGATTATACACACATATGCCTACAAACACACACACTCACACACACATGCACACACCCATACTGAGTGCCCACACTTGCATACAGAGGCAGACATACATACCTTTGCCCAGCTCCTACTCATCCTTCAGCTCCTCAGTTGCCGTCCGGTTCCCTGCCTGTGGTCAGTGCAAGGTGTCCTGTCCCACAGAGCCACAGCAGTCACCTGCCATTTGCTAAGCACAACACATTTCTAATTGCTCACTGTTTTTGTCATCTTTGCTGGATTGTAAATTTCATGAGCACAGTGTCTTGTTCATCCCTGCATCTCAATGTGTAGCACAGTCTGTGGCCCTGAGTACATGTTGATTGAGAAACGAAAACATTGGTTTGGATATTTATCCAAAAATACAGACTAGTGTTTCATATATCATTACAGGAATGGAAGAATTGACTAACCAAATATTCTATATCACGATAGTGGTTTGATGACAATTCATTTATCAAAATTCATAGAAATATACACTAAAAGGGGTGAATTTTGCCATAAGTTATGCCTTAAGAAACCTGGCTTTTAAAAGCACATGATATGTATTACCTTTATATATCCATATGATTACATCCAGCCTATTATTACAGCGCAACATCTTATGGATCTATCTTACGTTCTACTTCATTCATCAGAATTTGAGAGAAATCACCCCCTCCCCGCCTTCTCATTCCCATTCCACCAGAGAGGCAGTCTCTGGGTCTCAGGGTCCACGGAGCAAGGCGAGAAAGTAGAGAGATTGGAAGGGGCTTCTCAAGGGCCTAGCTGGGCAAAGAGCTGGTATCAAATCAATATTTGTGGAATTAATAAAAGACTATGTTCTTAGGAGAGTATTAAAAATGAAAAGAACAATGAACTGTGAAGTTGTAAAAACCAGGATAGATGACCCCAAAGACACACAAATTGTCACATCCCATTAATTATACTACTTGCTTCCATTCTTTTATGGCCATCACAATAAAATAGAAGAAATGCAGACTCTAAACCCTCAGTTGAGTCTTAAAAAGGGAGTTTGGGTGAAGGTTTCTTTGATATTTCAAACCAGGAGATAAAAATTCATTTCAGGTGCACTTAAAATTGATTATTAGAGTTTTCTAAGATTATCAAAATAAGTTCACAAATATTCCAGGTTAAAGGTAAACCTTCATTTGTAACAAACTAAATTTTCTCTACATGGGAGAAAAAGTCAAAGGGGCAACTTACAGGCAAACTTGTTGGCAATTCCTGTGCTCAGGAACAATTTCTGCTGCTCCTCGTCTTGCCAGCAAACTTATCAGCTAATGACCCACTTTTAGACACCTTTCATCTGGGCAGGGGAAGCACTTGTTCTGTGGAGAAGAGATAGATCAGGCTGTGTGGCGAATTCATCTTTTTAGGACTGATATATACTGAGAAGCAGGCACTCTATTTTCTTAAAGCCCAAGTATCCTCACTTATGAGAGAAAAGGAGTTGGAACAGATGATCTCTAAATTACCTTCATCCAAGGTAGTGATTCCCACCCCTAATGCACATCACATTAGAATTATTTGGGCAGCTTTAAAAAAGTACTAATGCCCTGGCCCCAGTTTAGATCAATGATACCAGTGCTGAGTAGTGTGCCAGTAAATGTTAAAAATGGCTCTCAGTGGGGCAAAGATCAGGGGCTGAAGCTCTGATTGTAGCGTTTACCGATATCCATAGTGTAAATACTTCCTGTGGCCAATTTCAAGCTACCAATACAATGTCTTTGAGTGAGGAGTTGGGAAGACAGACATGCACCGGCTCTCGCGAGCCAGTTTATGCTGACTCCAGCACATCACTTCTTCCATCTCTCTCTCCTCATCAGTTCAAAAGGCACAAATGACCAAGTGGGGTTTCTTCCAGGCATGCAACGGTGGTTCAATACAAGAAAATCAATCAGTGTAATACAACACATTAACAACTTGAAAAGGAAAAATTACAAGATCTTCTCGATTGACACAGAAAGGCATTGAACAAATTCAGCATCCTTTCTTAATGAAAATACTCCAAAGGGTAGGAATTGAATGAAACTTCCTCAATATGATAAAGGGCATATATGAAAAACCTACAGCCAGCATTGTACTCAATGGTGAGAGACTAAAGCCTCCCTCCTTCCCTCCTAAGTTCAAGAATGAGATAAGGATGTCCACCTCTACCATTGTTATTCAACATTGTACTAGAATTTCTAGCTATTGCAGTTAGTTATGAAAAAGGAATAAAAGATATACAAATTGGAAAGGAAAAAGTAAATCTCTCATTATTTGCAGATGACACGATCCTATATTTGGAATATCTAAAGAAATCTACTTGAGCTGTATCCCACCAGGGATACAAGACTAACATGCAAAAGTCCATTGTGTTTCTATACACTAATAGTGATCTAACTGAGGAGGCAATGAAGAAAAAAAAATTCCATTCACAATAGCAACTGAAGGAATCATGAGTCAAGGAACATACTTAACCAAGGATGTAGAAGAATGATGTGTACACAGAAAACTACAAAATATTGCTAATAGAAATCAAAGAAGTCCTAAATAGGTTGAAAGGCACACCGTGTTCATGGATAGGAAGGCTTAACATTGTTAAAGTGTCAGTTCTTCCCAAATTCATCTACAGATTCAATGCAATACCAATCAAAATCCCAACAACCTACTTTGCAGACTTTGAAAAGTCAGTTATTAAAATTATTTGGGAGGGGGTGCCCAGCTTGATAATAGCTTGGAAGCTGATGGAGCTGGGCCAGAGGGAAGCTGAGGAACCGGTGCCTACCACCGTTTCCTTTCCAGCCTGTCCCACGTGGCCCCTGCCAGCCCTGTCTGGGCCATGACGATCCATGGCTTCCAGAACAGCCACCAGGACTTTCTCCTTTGGGCCCTGGAAGCTGACAGCCACTGAGAACCCACATCATGAAGTCAATGGATGTAGAGAAGTTAGCCAGTGAATTGCACATGCCATCTCTCTCTGCAATGATGTTTGGAAACAATGTTTAAGAATCCAGCATGGCTCTGACTTTGGGATTGAGTTCAATGCTACAGATGCCTTAAGATATGTAAATAACTACCAAGGAATGCTCAAAGTAGCCTATGCTAAAGAATGGCAGGACAGCAGGATAGAAGGTGAACACTCCAAATATGTTATTAAACCATATGATTGGACTATACAACAGATTACAAAGGAACATTACTTGGACAATCATTAAAATTAAAGGTTGTACCTACGAACAGATCATACAAATACAGAGAAACTAAAAGCCGGAGAATAGAGTAAGTTTTTTGAAAAAGTTCTGTTTGAGGATGACCTTCATGATCATGGAGTTTCAAGCTTGAATGTGAACATTAGACTAATGCCTTCTAGCTTTTTCCTGCTGTTATGATTTTTCTTGAGAATTGATGGGGAGCTAATCAGAATAAATGACGCAAGACTTAACCATGAGGCTGGCAAGACCTATATGAGAATATATATCACAGGAGAGCAAAATTGCTAATTTAATATATGTTTCACCTTCCCTCTTCATGGGTATTTACCACTAAAAGAGGCCATTTGTGAAAAGCTGATACGTCCAGAAAGAACTGATCCTAACCGTGCAGAATCACAAGAAAGTATACTTGTGAAATAGAATGTAATACAACATAAACATATCTCACCGTGGAATCTGACTAGAGACCTTGGCTGTTAGCAGTGGGGTATTTTTATTATGAGAATTAATTGCCTTGTTTACATCCAGATTTTCTGTAGCCTTAAAGGAGAAATTAAAAAAAAATTGTTGCAGGCAGGTGCCACATAAAAAAAAATTATTTAGAAGCAAAAGGGGCATTAATAGCCAAAAGCATGCTGAAAAAAAACAAAGTGGAAAGACTTACACTTTCTGGCTTTAAAGCTTATTATAAAGCCACAGTGGCCAAAACAGCATGGTATTGCAAAAAGACAGGCATGTTAGTCAATGGAATAGATTTAAGAGTTCAAAAATAGGCCCATAGGGCAGCTGCTGTGGCTCAGCAGGCAGAGCTCCGACCTGCCGTGCTGGAGGTCTGGAGTTCGATCCCTGGTGCCTCCTGCCCATATGCAAATTAAAAAAAAAAAAAAAATAGGCCCATAGACACCTAGATCTATGGCCATTTGTTTCATTAAAAAAATTTTTATTAAAGAAGTTGTGGGTTTACAGAACAAGGCATAAAATACAAGATTCCCCTACACCACTGTACCACAGGTTGCACTGAAGTGGAACATCTGTTACAATTGATGACAGTACATTTTTACAATTGTACAATTACTTAAAGCCCATTGGTTAACTTAAGGTTCATTTTTTATACAGTGTAGTTCCATAGATTAAAAAAAATTTATTCTGTTACCATATATAAAATTTAACATAGCCTCCAAAGCCACTGAACTGGGACAGGACAGTTTCTTCAATAAATGGGGATGGGAGAACTGGATATCCATACCCAAAGGAATGAGAGAGGACCCCTACCCCACAATCTATATATAAATTAACTCAAAGTGGATAAAAGGTCTAAATATAAGAACCAGTACTATAAAATTCCTAGAAGAGTATTTAAGGAAATATCTTCAAAACCTAGTGATAGGAGGTAGCTTCTTAGAACTTATACCCAAAGCAAAAGCAAAGAAAGAAAAAAATAATTAACGGGAACTCCTCAAGATTGAACATTTCTGTGCCTTCACCATGGGCGGGAGGAGGTAGTGGGTGGAAGAACAGAGAGGAGTTTTAGCTGCAGAAATGTATTTCCCAATAAGTCAAGAAAATCCAAGCATTTGGACTTTGAAAATACTATATAGTTTCAGAAGTGAGCTCTCATATGTGTGATTAGATTTGTTCAAGAGGTTCCAGATTGTATATGTAGAATGGAATGATATATTAATGTTCTTTTGTTAAGTTTTTTAATTAATAAAAAGTTTAAAAAAAAAAAAAAAAGAGGTTCCAGGTAATTTACTCGCTACCTGGCATCATCTCATGGCCTATCACCATTGAGGCAAATCCTTCTCGCCCTATTATTGCACTGAATGTTCCTGTAAATGCTTATCTTTGTGCTATTTGTTAGCATCACAGTGATTTGGAAGTTCAAAGAGATGGATGTTTATAACTATGTAGATAGTAAGCAAAATATGTTAATTTTCTACTTGTTAACACTTCACAAGTCCACTCTTTTATTCCACCCCCTCCTCTTTGGCTTATCATGTGTGTGTATGTGTATATGTGTGTCAGTGCATGTGTGTGTGTATGAGCGTGTACTCAAGGGATTGGCGAGGGGAGGAGATAACTTTGTAGGGTTTTGAACTTCAGCAGCTGTTATGTAAAGCTGAATCTTAGAGTCCTGGAGCAGGCCACCCCAAGTTTGCTGAGTAGTCTGCCTGACAGAAATGGACAAATAGGAAATTTCACTTCCAAGACGTCATTGGGAAAACTCGTCCTACCACTTGACAGCATGCTTGCCTCAGTCAAGTTATATAACTTCTTTGTGCTTCAGTTGCTTCATCTGTGAATGGGGAAAATAAAAGTAACTACCTCATAGGGTATTGTCAAAATTAAATGTTAGTATATATATATATAAGAACATTTAAATATGTATTTATGGATACATATATATATGTGACATTTATGTATTTATATATGTATATATGTATATATATATAAAGCACTTAGAATTGTGCCTGGCACACTTTAAGCACTATGCATGTGTTAGGGAAAAAAACAAACAAAAGAAAAAGGGAAAAACATGGATTTGGCCATTACTTGTCTTCTAAATCTTTTCCTAGAGGAGAGGCTGAAACCACAGAATTTAATGCAATTGGCTCTTTACAACCACCTTGGTAAAAAGGAATACAGCCCAGCAAATAACAAACTGTTTTGAAAGTCATGTGCTGTAAGTGGATCATTTGTATATCAACTAGCCTGTCCTTTCAAACTGGCATGGAGCTCTTTCCTGAAGGGAAGAGTTAAAACTTGATTATTTATTATTATAAGTTATTTATAAAAAACTTCACTATTTATTATTCATTGCTAGTATTAGTGCTATAGGAAAGAGCCACAGTAATTATAATTATAAATATTTTTTATGCACTCACTATGTATTAAGCATGATTAGTCTCTTTATAGAGAAATGCAAGGCTTAAAAAAATGCCATCTATACACTGATATTCCAAAGTTTTTATGTCTAGACCAGACCTCTATCCTCAACTCCATGCTGTATCCAATTGCCTACTTTGCCAACTGGATGCCCGATGAACAACTAAAATTTCACATTACTAAAGCTGACCATTTGACCTTTCTCTTCAAGCCTGTTCTTTCCAAAGCATTCTCCATCTCAGTCAATAGCAACTTTATCTTTGCTGTTGCTCTGGCCCCAAACCAGTAATTATCCTCGACTCCTCCCCTTCTTTCAGGTATTTTTTCCTCCTCTATATGGTCCATGTACTTTGGGGATGCTGGACTATCCCCTATCCAGGGCTGAGCCCTGATGTACTCAAGCCAATTAGCACATTCCATTTCCTTGGCCACAGGCCAATAAGAGTGACCACAGGAATCCTGCTTGGAAAGATGAGAAGGAATATGGGTTTTCTCTTCCTTAAGGGGAGATCTCTAGCTTCAATTGTGGTAAACAGCCATCCTTCAACTGGGAGAGGAGCCAGCCTTGGTATAAAACCATCATCATAAACATTATAGCATGGAAAGTAGCTCTTAAAGAGATACTGAGTTGCTGGATTGCAGAAACTGTGCCCCTACTTCCCCCACCTCTGGACTTTCCAATTCTAAAAGCTTAAGCCAGTTTCAGTTGGGTTTTTGGTTCATACAAGTGAAAGTACCCTAATTAAATCCCTACCCACCATTAAGATCTAACACAAAAGCACCTGTTTGGATAGTATTTTTTGGACACAGCCTAATTTTAAACATCTTGACCCTAGTGGCTTCATTTATTCTTTGGTTAGTAATAAAGTCATTCAAAAAATATTTATTTGCTCTCATACTATATACCAGGTATGTGCCAGGCACAGACAACATGAAATCCCCTTAAAGAGTTTACAAATGGGATAAACAGAGAAGTAAACAAATAATCACAATATGGAGAGATAAATATTGAGATAAGAAGAATGTAGTAAGGTAGCTCCCAATCTACACTTAAGGGGTATGGGTAATGGAGAGAAAAGGTTTCCTGGAGAAGTGATGTCTACAAGGACATTTAAGAACCAGGAGGAGTTAAACAGACAGAAAGATGGGGGAAAGAACATCCTAGAAGAAGAGTTCATGCAAAGGCCTTGTGGTATCTTGAGCAAGGCCCTTTTTGGGGGGAAGTGCCAGGACGTAGAGTGCAGAAGATATAAGTAAAAAACAGATTAAGAGAGACTTTCCAAAGATCACTAAGGAATGTGGATTTTGCCCTGTGGGCCATTGGGAGGTTGTCAGATTTGGGCTTTACAAAGATCAGAAGCAGCAGAGAAGGGAGGGATCTGGGAAAACCAACTGAGAGTGGGGAGAAGCATCAGATCTGCACAGTCCTCGCCTCCTTATATGTCATCTCCCTGATTAGGAGCAGACACAGAACTTAAAGTAAGGATAGAAAAAGTGACAATAGCTGGTAATTTCTATGTGTGCCCACCAAAAGGGCAAGAATTCTATGGAAGTTATTTTGGACCTGGAAGTATGCCTTAAATGATCAGAATGACATCAGTAATGTTAATAATGTAAACTATTTTCCCAACTTCAAATGCCACAACTTATATAGCAAAATTCAATAGTCACTTGTGGTTCTTCAGACTAACTTGAAATTTTTTATTTAAATTACTTCATCCAAAAGCTTAATTGGAAAAAACTGACATTAGTGTGACAAAGGGAAGGAATACATTGATTCACCACTAGATTTATGAGCAGTAGGATTCAGTGGTCACAAGTCAGCAGGCTCCCAACATGACGTGAGGATGAGCAGAACATTTTCCCTCACAGTTTCTGCACTACAGAAGTTGAACCTAGGGAGAGAAAGGAAGGAAAGCATGAACATTTACTGGCACATATCTGGTGTTTTGAGTGAGAGGGCATCATCTGCTCTTCCCTTAGTGAGAGCAAGGGGTACACCTTTTGCCTGAGACCCAGACATTGACTGTGGGAATCCAATTTGACAATCTCTGCCTTCTAATTGGATATTTAGGCCATTTTTATTTACTATGATTGTTGACATGGTTAAGTTTAAGTCCCTTGTTTGTTATTTTTTTCTATTTGTCCCCCAAGTTCTTTGTTCATTTTTCTTCTTTTTATTCCTTATTTTTAATTAATTGAGTGGTTTTATAATTCCATTTTATCTCCTGTGCTGGCTTATTCACTATAGTTATTTGTTTTATTAGCTTTAGCGCTGAAAGAATATATATTTTAACTCATCGCTTTTTACTTCCAAAGTGATACTACACCAATCATATACAGTATTAGAATCTTACAATACTATTTTTTATTTCTTCCCACCTGCCTTTATGGTATTATTGTCACATATTTTATATATATTTATGTTATAAACTCCCCCCAAATATTGTCATTATTGTTTTTTATTATTTTAACATTTGTTCCTATTATTTATTTTAATTCTATATGTTCTACTTATCTGTTGATAAGGTACATAAAAGGAGCATCAGACACAAGGTTTTCACAATCACACAGTCACATTGTGAAAGCTATATCATTATACAATCATCTTCAAGAAACACGGCTACTGGAACACAGCTCTACATTTTCAGGCAGTTCCCTCCAGCCTCTCCATTACATCTTGAATAACAAGTTGATATCTACTTAATGCATAAGAATAACCTCCAGGATAACCTCTTGACTCTGTTTGGAATCTCTCAGCCATTGACACTTTGTTTCATTTCACTCCTCCCTCTTTTGGTTGAGAGGATTTTCTCAATCCCTTGATGCCGAGTCTCAGCCCATTCTAGGGTTTTTCTCAATCCCTTGATGCTGAGTCTCAGCTCATTCTAGGATTTCTGTCCCACATTGCCAGGAAGGTCCACAACCCTGGGAGTCATGTCCCACGTAGACAGAGGGAGGGTGGTGAGTTTGCTTGTTGTGTTGGCTGGAGAGAGAGGCCACATCTGAGCAACAAAAGAGGTTCTCTTGGGGGTGACTCTTAGGCCTAAATTTTAAGTAGGCTTCATGTATCCTTTGTGGGATTAAGTTTCATATGAACAAACCCTAAGACTGGGGGCTCAGCCTATAGCTTTGGTTGTCCAAACTGCTTGTGAGAATATCAAGAATTCAACTTAGGGAAGTTGAATTTCTCCCCGTTCTCACCATTCCCCAAAGGAGACTTTGCAAATACTTTTCCATTCACTATTCAAATCACTCTGGGATTCATCGGGGCACCACTCTGGACAAACCAACAAAATCTCATGTCCTACCCAAGCTTCCAAGTACTTATGGTGTTCAATCAAGTTATCTACATAAGTTACATTAGAAAATGCACTAGTCAAAATATAAATTTTGTACCAAATAAACACTTTTTGCTTTAGTCTCACACATAAGTTGAAATTTTAAAATATTAATTACCATCTATTTTCAGCACTCTGCGATAGTGATATTCCTTTGTTCTTCCTCATGCAAAAACATTTTTAAAATTTCTACATTTAGTCACTATTATTATACACTCTAGGCATTCCTAGATTGTACCATCTCAATCTTTAACGTCTGTCTTTCTTTCTGATTTCATTTATGCCCCCAGCCCTCCTCCCTCTATCATTCTCAGATGCAGCTTCATTCAGTGTTTTAACATAATTGTACTACAGTTAGGTAGTATTGTGCTGTCCACTTCTGAGTTTTTATATTCAGTCCTATTGCACAATCTGTATCCCTTCAGCTCCAATTACCCAATATCTTACCCTATTTCTAGCTCCTGATGGTCTCTGGTACCAACGAAATATTCCAAGTTTATTCACTAATGTCAGTTCATATCAGTGAGACCATACAGTATTTGTCCTTTAGTTTTTGGCTAGTCTCACTCAGCATAATATTCTCAAGGTCCATCCATGTTGTTACATACTTCATAAGTTTATTCTGTCTTAAAGCTGCATAATATTCCATCATATGTATATACCACAGTTTGTTTAGCCACTCATCTGTTGATGGACATTTTGGCTGTTTCCATCTCCTTGCAATTGTAAATACTGCTGCTATAAACATTGGTGTGCAAGTGTCCATTTGTGTCTTTGCCCTTACATCCTCTGAGTAGATACCCAGCAGTGGTATTGCTGGGTCATATGGCAATTCTATATTCATCTTTTTGAGGAACCACCAAACTGCCTTCCACGGTGGTTATACCATTTGACATTCCCACCAACAGTGAATAAGTGTGCCTCTTTCTCCACATCCTCTCCAGCACTTGTCATTTTCTGTTTTGTTGATAATGGCCATTCTGGTGGGTGTGAGATGATATCTCATTGTGGTTTTGATTTGCATTTCTCTAATGGCCAAGGGAGTTGAGCATTTCCTCATGTGCTTTTTGGCCATTTGTATTTCCTCTTCTGAGAAGTGTCTGTTCAAGTTTTTTTCCCATTTTGTAATTGGATTGGCTGGGTTTTTTTGTTGTTGAGTTGAACAATCTCTTTATAAATTCTGGATACTAGACCTTTATCTGATATGTCATTTCCAAATATTGTCTCCCATTGTGTAGGCTGTCTTTTTACTTTCTTGATGAAGTTCTTTGATGCACAAAAGTGTTTAATTTTGAGGCACTCCCATTTATTTCTTTCTTTCTTCAGTGCTCTTGCTTTGGGTGTAAGGTCTATAAAACTGCCTCCAATTATAAGATTTATAAGATATTTCCCTACATTTTCCTCTAACTGTTTTATGGTCTTAGACCTAATCTTTAGGTCTTTGATCCATTTTGAGTTAACTTTTGTATAAGGTGTGAGATATGGTTCTCTTTCATTCTTTTGCATATGGATATCCAGTTCTCTAGGCACCATTTATTGAAGAGACTGTTCTGTCCCAGGTGAGTTGGCTTGACTGCCTTATCAAAGATCAATTGTCCATAGATGACAGGGTCTATATCTGAATACTCTATTCGATTCTGTTGGTCAATATATCTATCTTTATGCCAGTACCATGCTGTTTTGACCACTGTAGCATCATAATATGCCTTAAAGTCAGGCAGCGTGAGACCTCCGGCTTCATTTTTTTCCTCAGGATACTTTTAGCAATTCGGGGCACACTGCCCTTCCAGATAAATTTGCTTATTGGTTTTTCTATTTCTGAAAAGTAAGTTGTTGGGATTTTGATTGGTATTGCATTGAATCTGTAAATCAATTTAGGTAGAATTGACATCTTAACTATATTTAGTCTTCCAATCCATGGACACGGTATGCCTTTCCATCTATTTAGGTCTTCTGTGATTTCTTTTAACAATTTCTTGTAGTTTTCTTTTGTCTCTTTAGTTAAATTTATTCCTAAATATTTTATTCTTTTGGTTGCAATTGTAAATGGAATTCCTTCCTTGATTTCCACCTCAGATTGTTCATTATTAGTGTATAGAAACACTACAGATTTTTGAGTGTGGATCTTGTAATCTGCCGCTTTGCTGTACTCATTTATTAGCTCTAGTAGTTTTGCTTGGATTTTTCAGGGTTTTCGACATATAGTATCATATCATCTGCAAACAGTGAGAGTTTTACTTCTTCCTTTCCAATTTTGATGCCTTGTATTTCTTTTTCTTGTCTGATTGCTCTGGCTAGAACTTCCAACACAATGTTGAATAACAGTAGTGATAGTGGACATCCTTGTCTTGTTCCTGATCTTAGGGGGAAAGTTTTCAGTTTTTCCCCATTGAGGATGATATTAGCTGTGGGTTTTTCATGTATTCCCTTTATCATTTTAAGGAAGTTCCCTTGTATTCCTATCCTTTGAAGTGTTTTCAACAGGAAAGGATGTTGAATTTTCTCAAATGCCTTTTCTGCATCAATCGAGGTGATCATGTGGTTTTCTGCTTTGATTTGTTGATATGGTGTATTACATTAATTGATTTTCTTATGTTGAACCATCCTTGCATACCTGGGATGAATCCTACTTGATCATGATATATAATTCTTTTAATGTGTTGCTGGATTCGATTTGCTAGAATTTTGTTGAGGATTTTTGAATCTCTGTTTATTAGAGAGATTGGTCTGTAGTTTTCTTTTTTTGTGATATCTTTGTTTGGCTTTGGTATGAGGGTGATGTTGGATTCGTAGAATGAATTAGGTAGCTTTCCCTCCTCTTCAATTTTTTGGAAGAGTTTGAGCATGATTGGTACTAATTCTTTCTGAAATGTTTGGTAGAATTCACATGTGAAGCCGTCTGGTCCTGGACTTTTCTTTTTGGGGAGCTTCTTAATGACTGATTCAATTTCTTTACTTGTGATTGGTTTGTTGAGGTCATCTATTTCTTCTCGAGTCAAAGTTGGTTGTTCATGCCTTTCTAAGAAGTTGTCCATTTCATCTACATTGTTGTATTTATTAGCATAAAGTTGTTCATAGTATCCTGTTATTACTTCCTTTATTTCTGTGAGGTCAGTGGTTATGTCTCCTCTTCCATTTCTGATCTTATTTATTTGTGTCCTCTCTCTTCTTCTTTTTGTCAATCTTGCTAAGGGTCCATCAATCATATTGATTTTCTCATAGAACCAGCTTCCGGTTTTATTGATTTTCTCAATTTCATTTATTTCTGCTCTAATCTTTGTTATTTCTTTCCTTTTGCTTGCTTTGGGGTTAGTTTGCTGTTCTTTCTCTAGCTCTTCCAAGTGGACAGTTAATTCCTCAATTTTTGCCCTTTCTTCTTTTTTGATATAGGCATTTAAGGCAATAAATTTCCCTCTTAGCACTGCCTTTGCTGTGTCCCATAAGTTTTGATATGTTATGTTTTCATTTTCATTTGTCTCGAGATATTTACTGATTTCTCTTGTAATTTCTTCTTTGACCCACTGGTTGTTTAAGAGTGTGATGTTGAGCCTCCACATATTTGTGAGTTCTCTGGCACTCTGCCTATTATTGATTTCCAACTTCATTCCTTTATGATCTGAGAAAGTGTTTTGTATGATTTCAATCTTTTAAATTTATTGAGACTTGCTTTGTGACCCAGAATATGGTCTATCTTTGAGAATGATCCATGTGCACTTGAGAAAAAGGTGTATCCTGCAGTTGTGGGGTGTGGGGTGTAATGTTCTATAAATGTCTGTTAAGTCTAGTTCATTTATTGTTTTATTCAAATTCTCTGTTTCTTTATTGATCCTCTGTCCATTGATGAGAGTGGGGAATTAAAGTCTCCAACTATTATGGTAGATGTGTCTTTTTCTCTTTTCAGTGTTTTCAGTGTTTGCCACATGTATTTTGGAGCATTCTGGTTCAGTGCATAAATATTTATGATTGTTACGTCTTCATGCTGAATTGTTCCTTTTATTAGTATAAAGGAACTAATTAGTATAAAGTAAAAGTATAAAGTTCCTTTTATAACTTTTTATAAAAGTATACTTTTATTAGTATAAAGGAACAAAGGAACTGCTTTGTCTCTTTTAACTGTTTTACATTTGAAGTCTAATTTGTCGGATATTAGTATAGCTACTCCTGCTCTTTTCTGATTGTTATTTGCATGAAATATCTTTTCCCAACCTTTCACTTTCAACCTATGTTTATCTTTGGGTCTAAGTTGTGTTTCCTGTAGACAGCATATAGATGGGTCCTGTTTTTTAATCCATTCTGCCAGTCTATGTCTTTTGATTGGGGAGTTCAATCCATTAATATTTAGTGTTATTACTGTATGGGTAGTACTTTCTTCTACCATTTTGCCTTTTGGATTTTATATGTCATATCTAATGTTCCTTCTTTTTACCTTTACTCACAGTCTTCCTTTCTACACTCTTCTCAACACCTCTCTCTTTTGTCTTTTCGTATCTGTCTCTAGTGCTCCCTTTAGTATTTCTTGCAGAGCTGGTCTCTTGGTTACAAATTCTCTCAGTGATTTTTTGTCTGAAAATGTTTTAATTTCTCATTCATTTTTGAAGGACAATTTTGCTGGATTTAGAATTCTTGGTCAGCAGTTTTTCTCTTTTAGTAATTTAAATATATTATCCCACTGTCTTCTCGCCTCCATGGTTTCTGCTGAGAAATCTATACATAGTCTTATTGGGTTTCCCTTGTATGTGATGGATTGCTTTTCTCTTGCTGCTTCCAAGATCCTCTCTTTCTCTTCGACCTCTGACATTCTGATTAGTAAGTGTCTTGGAGTACATCTATTTGGATCTATTCTTTTTGGGGTATGCTGCAATTCTTGGATCTGTAATTTTAAGTCTTTCATAAGAGTTGAGAAATTGTCAGTGATAATTTCCTCCATTAGTTTTTCTCCTCCTTTTCCTTTGTCTTCTCCTTCTGGGATACCCACAACACATATATTCATGTGCTTCATATTGTCATTTAATTCCCTGAGTCCCTGCTCATATTTTTCCATTTTTTTCTCTATAGTTTCTGTTTCTGGTCGGATTTCAGATGTTCCATCCTCCAGTTCACTAATCCTATCCTTTGCCTCTCAAAATCTACCATTGTAGGTTTCCATTGTTTTTTTCATCTCTTCTACTGTGCCTTTCATTCCCATAAGTTCTGTGATTTGTTTTTTCAGATTTTCCATTTCTTCTTTTTGTTCATTCCTTGCCTTCTTTATATCCTCCCTCAATTCATTGATTTGGCTTTTGATGAGGTTTTCCATGTCTGTTCATATATTCTGAATTAATTATTTCAGCTCCTGTATCTCATTAGAATTATTGGTTTGTTCCTTTGACTGGGCCATATCTTCAATTTTCCTGGTGTGATTTGTTATTTTTTGCTGGCATCTAGACATTTAATTACCTTAATTAGTTTATTCTGGAGATTGCTTTCACTTCTTTTACCTAGGGTTTTCTTGCTGGATGAATTTGTTGTCTACCTGTTCTTTGACTTTCAGTTCAACTTTTTCTGGACCTCTAGCTTAGATTTTGTTTAACAGAGGAGAATTTTTCAGTTCTTGTTTTCTTGTTTCTTGCCCTGCTTGTATGGTAGCTTCCCCCCACCATCCTTAGGAGGGTCTACATAGGTATTATAGACCCCAGCTGGATTTTCCCAGACCAAACTGGCCTCCTATCAGGGGGAAGGAGTCACCTGCATCAGTTTTTCCTGAGAGTGAGACCTAGTAGGTTGAAAGACTTTCCTGTCAAGTCTCTGGACTCTGTTTTTCTTATCCTGCCCAG
>PVIY010044422.1:0-19711 GCA_004026745.1 Myrmecophaga tridactyla
CTTTTTCTAAATCGATGCAAATGTTCTAAGAAATGATGAATATGCAACTATGTGATAATATTAAGAATTACTGATTGTATATGTAGAATGGAATGATATTTTAATGTTCTTTTGTTAAGTTTTTTAATTACTAAAAAAGGTTATAAAAAAAAAAAATTAGGCCTAAGAGTCACCCCCAGAGAATCTCTTCTGTTGCTCAGATGTGGCCTCTCTCTCTCAGACAACACGAGAAGCAAACTCAGTGCCCTCCACTTCTCTAAATGGGACATGACTCCCAGGGGTGTAAACTCCTGGCAATATAGGACAGAAATCCTAGTATGAGCTGGGACTCAGCATCAAGGGATTGAGAAAACCTTCTCGACCAAAAGGGGGAAGAGAGAAATGAGACAAAATAAAGTGTCAATGGCTGAGAGATTTCAAGTAGAATCGAGAGGTTATCCTGGAGGTTATTCTTAAGCAATATATAGATATCACCTTTTTAGTTAAGGTATATTGGAGAGGCTGGAGGGAAGTGCCTGAAAATGTAGAGCTGTGTTCCAGTAGCCACGTTTCTTGAAGATGATTGAAAGCTGTAAGATACAGCTTTCGCAATGTGACTGTGTGATTGTGAAAACCTTGTGTCTGATTCTCCTTTTATCTACAGCATGGACAGATGAGTAAAACATATGGATTAAAAATAAATAAATAATAGGGAGAACAAATGTTAAAATAAATTTAGGAGATTGAAATGCTAGTGATCAATGAAAGGGAGTGGTAAGGGGTATAAAAAAATAGGGAAACAAAGGCTAAAATATATTGGGTAGATGGAAATACAAGCAGTCAACAAGAGGGAGGGTAAGGGGTATGGTATGTATGAGCTTTTTTCTTTTTTCTCTTTATTTCTTTTTCTGAATTGATGCAAATGTCCTATGAAATGATCATGGTGATGAATATACAATTATGTTACGATATTGAGAGTTATTATATACCAAGAATGGAACAATCATATGGTAAGAATGTTCATGTTTGCATGTTGTTATGTTAAAAAAAATAAAAAAGAAATAGAGGGTAAAAATTTTATGAGAAATAGGATATTTACATACTCTCAGAATATTCCACAAGATACTTAATGATTTACAAATGAAAAAATAGTAATTTTACAGTGAAAATCTACAGACACTGTCTTAACTAGGTGACCAAAGTTAACATCCCAGTAATGAGACAATCAACATCATGTATATCCTTACATGATGAACTGAGTGGGACACAGTTATCACTTCTGTGGTATTCCTACCAAAAACTGATCATTTAACTTTAATCATGAGGAAACATTGGGCAAAACTGAACTGAGGAATGTTCTACAAAATAACTAACTGGTTGTTATGCTTTAAAGTGTCAAGGTCATGAAAGAGGACTAGTCCAAATTAAAGAGGACTAAGGAGAAATGACAATTAAATACATGTGTGATCCTAGATTGGCGCATGGTTTAGAAGAAAGAATTAGCGGTACAACTGACAAATTTGAATAAGATCTGTAGATTAGTTAAGTCTAGTATCAATGTTAATTTCCTATTTGAGATCATTGTACTGTGGTTATACAACATGTTAACAAATAGGGAAGCCTAATGAAGAATGAGGATACAAGAATTGTTTATATTATATTATTTCTAATTTTTTGAAATCTGAAATTATGTCAAAATCAAACGTTTAGAAAAATTAAAAATTTAAAAATTAACTGGGACGTGACATGGGTAGGAAGATGGCGTCTCCAACAGATGGAACTGATCTGGAAGCATCTTTGCTTAGTTTTGGAAAACTTGACTGGGCCTCACCAGACCTTTGGCCAGAACAACTACTAGGTGCTGCTGAATTTGCAGCTTCCTTCAAAAGTCCTAATCACTAGCTCTCCACCCAAATAGATGACTGAAATAGAATGTAATGACATCAACACGTTGAAAAAACTAGGCAGCCTCACCACAGATAATCTGATGGAGAAGGTACAAGGGCTACAGAACCTGGCCTATCAGCTGGGGCTGGATGAGTCCAGAGGGATGACATGAGTGAAATTCCTCAACATTCTAGAGAAGCTCAAGCAGCAGCAGCTGCCTGTGGACAAGATATCCAGAGGACTCTAATTATGCTGCCTTCTCAGTCAATCTCTGACGATGCATACCTCACTGCTTCCTCAGGAGAGGCTGGAGGGTGTACCTCCAAGACTGACCTTCTCTCCTGCTCCTGGCACTCAATGCCCCTGAGGACTTCAGCAGCAAGAGAAGAATCTCTTCTACCCAAGGATCATTGCAGTTATTTAGTGGGCTTCCAGACTTTGACATACTTACTTTGTATATTGATAACAGCAAAGGGCATAGCATTCTCAAAGGTCAAAGTCCTGTTTCCCTATTTCCAGAAGTGTTTCAGGAGCCCCAGGATGTTACAGTTGATGTGACTCTGTGATGGCAGAGTAAGTTGTCATGTATCAATTTGGATGGGTTCTTCTGAGTTGTCCTTAAAGTATTTATGATGCAAGGAGACAGAGACTAACCAGATTCTGGACCAGTCCATGCAGATGAACCTATGAATGCTCCAGTTTATACTAGGTTCCAAGAACCCCCACTGGAGAAACCAGTCTTCTCAGAACGTATACTTGGTTTTTCAGTTCTACAATTTTCATGATGGTTCCATCACCTATCACCTTCTATTCCCTTACTCCCAGCTCTTGACATTCAGTTCTGACTCCAGGGGAGAGAATCCCTGAGTGGCAAGTCCCTCCTGGACTTTGCTTGTGTAATGAAAACCTCATCCATGCAAGGCATTAAGTTTTAGACCTCAAGACAATATGAAGGTGACCAAAAGGACTTTTGCATTCTAGCTAACCTGTTACAGATTCAAGCCAGAATGTCAGTATGGTCTGAAAAAGACGGGAGAAGGGGATGATTTTCAGGAGTTCCTATTTCATTAGAAACTAGAAACCCTAAATGGCCTTAGAGGAATGTGCTGTGGGGTGATGGCACTTTTTTGTCTCCCTTGTGCCCTCGCACTGCACCTATCAGAGATTTCACCTATCTGACAGAATTACACACAAAAGAGAATTTCTGACTTAAATACAACTCTCACATAGCTCTTCACTGGTGCTAAAATGTGAAAATCTGGTCCATGACAAAATTGATTAATACATATTCTCTGAATTTTGTCTTATACGCTAGTCCCAGTCTCCGAAGTTTTGAGAAGTACATGGTATTTTCTAAACTTACAAAAAAAAAGAAAAATCCACGTAGCATAGTCTGATAGTAAGTTATGGTCATGTATTTGGTCCTGAGTATGTGTACTCTCCAGTTTAACAGCTAGTCCGTCAATCATTTTCTGACATGCATACCTGTTTCCCATGCTAGAATTAATGCTGGATTGAATAAAATTAAACACCAGACAGAAGGATGAGGATGAGAAGAATATTCTGCATGAGTGCCACTAAGAAGTTTAGGTTGTAGAGGCTCTGATTTTAAGTTAAGCTTATTATCAACATTCCTTTATATAACTAAATGCAGTTAATGTGTGTGTCTGTGGGTGTGTGCGTTTGTGTGTGTATGTGGCAAAAAAAATAGTAAAAAATTCTTCCTTTGCTCTATTTTTGAGAGTTGATGGCATTAGGTACTTCTAAGTGCTTGGGGAAATTGAGAAATACTGGCTATTTCTCCAAACCAACCCTGTAACCTAAAACTATATTAACTGATTTCCAGGTCTGCTTTGGCCTCTTTCTCTTACCATCATCTTGTTCACCAGCACTTACTGTAAGTAGATGTTTTAGAATTGTGATATTTATTGGTCTTGTATTTGTTGTTTTTAGAAATGTTAATGATGTATTTTTATATTGATATAAATTTATGTACAGTGTGTGGGGGAGGTATTTCAGAATGTCAGAGGATTATACTTTATATATCAATAGTTTCTGTCTTCAAATAAACATGTTCCATTAAAAAAATTAACTGGAATCCTAGAATGAGCTGGACTTAGCATCAGGGATTGAGAGAACCTTCTCGACCAAGGAAGGGAAGAGAGAAATGAGACAAAATAAAATGTCGATGGCTGGGAGATTTCAAACGGAGTCGAGAGGTTATCCTGGAGGTTATTCTTACGCATTATATAGATATTACCTTTTAAGTTACAGTATATTGGAGAGGCTGGAGGGAGGTGCCTGAAGATGTGGAGCTGTGTTCCAGTAGCCATGTTTCTTGAAAATGATTGCATAAAGATACAGCTTTCGCAATGTGACTGTGTGATTGTGAAAACCTTGTGTCTGATGTTCCTTTTGTCTACAGTATGGACAGATGAGTAAAACCTAACATTATTTGGTAATGAGATGATTATTTAAGTACAAAATCCTAGAAAAACAACTTGAAAACCATTACAGACAGCATTAATTCAAAAGGTGGCCAGACACAAAATTAAGAATATTCACAAGTTAATAGCTTGTGAATGAAAAGATAAAGATAGAAGTAGAAACCCCATTTACAATAGCAAAAAAGGATAAAATATCTAGGAATAACTATAGCAAGAAATGTGAAACATCAATGGGGGGAGGGACTTTAAATACTATAGAGGTAAAAAATGTATCAATGTTGTGAAAACCTTGTGTCTGATGCTCCTTTTATCTACCTTATCGACAGACGAGTAAAACACATGGATTAAAAATAAATAAATAATAGGGGGAACAAATGTTATAATAAATTTAATAGATTGAAATGCTAGTGATCAATGAAAGGGAGGGATAAGGGGTAAGGTATATATGAATTTTCTTCTGTTTTCTTTTCATTTCTTTTTCTGAATTGATGAAAATGTTCTAAGAAATGATCATGATGATGAATATACAACTATGTAATGATATTGTGAGTTATTGATTATATATCAAGAATGGAATGATCATATGGTAAGAATGTTTGTGTTTGTATGTTGTCATGTTTAATAAATAAATAAAAACAAAACAAAACAAAAATGTATAAATGACCTAAACATAAGATCTAAAACTATAAAACTCTTAGAAAAAACATACGGAAATGTCTTCAGGATAGGCAAAAAGTTTTAGACTTTACACCAAAAGCACATGCAAATGAAGAAAAGAAAATAAATAGGACTTAATAAAAATTTAAAACTTTTGTGTATGAAAGAACATTATCAAGAAAGTAAAAAGACAACTACAAAATGGGAGAAAATATATGGAAACCATTTATCTGATAAGGGTTTAATATACAGAATACATAAAGAAACCCTACAACTCAACAACAGAAAAACAAATAACTCAATTTTCTTAAATGGACAAAGGATTTGAATGGATATTTCTCCAAAGAAAACAGACAAATGGGTAAAAAGCACATGAAAAGATGTTCACCATCATTAGCCTTTAGGGAAATGCAAATCAAAACCACAATGACATGCTACCTCATGGCCTCTAGAATGACTATTATTTTAAAATTTTGAAAGTAACAGGTACTGACAAGGATGTGGAGAAACAGAAACCCTCATACATCACTGGTGAGAACACAATGTGTAGCTGCGCAGAATACAGTCTGGCAGTTCCTAAAAAGGTTAAACATAGAATTACCATATGAATCAGCATTCTCACTTCCAGGTATATACACAAAAGAAGTGAAAGTAGGGTTCTGAACAGATATTTGTACTCCAATGTTCATAGCAGCATCATTCACAATAATAGAAAAGAGAAGCAAACCAAGTGTATAAAGGAATAAAGTTCTGATATATATACTACAACATGGATTTACCCGGAAGACATCATGTTGAGTGAAGTAAACCAGAAACAAAAGGACAGATATTGTAGGACTTCAAAATTATATGAAACAACTAAAATATGTAAATTAATAGAGGCAGAAAGTAGGGTAGTGGTTACCAGGGGCATGAGAGTGGGGAAGGGATGGGGAGCTACACCATAATGAGTGCAGGATTTCTGTCTGAGGTGATGGAAAGAGTTTTGGTAATGGATGGATGGTGGTGATGGTAGTACCACACTGTGAATGTGATTAATCCCACTGAACAGTATGCTGGGGAGTGGGTGAGATGGGAAATTTTAGGTCATATATATATATGTTACCACAATTAAAAAGAGAGAGAGAGACTAAAGAGACAATGACAATTAAATGCAATACATGATCCTAGACTGCATCCAATAATGGAGGAGAAAATACCCAAAAGAACATTATTGGGACAGGTTAAAAACATTAGAATATGGACTGTATGCTTTATGCCAATGTTAAATTTCTTGGTCTTGATAACTGTACTTAATGTGGTTATATAAATGAATATCATTGTTCTTAGGAAATAAATATACATGGAAGTATTAAGCATTAAAAGAACATGATGAATATAATCTACACTCAAATGTTTAGTAGAGATAAACTGATATAGGTGAAAAGAAGGAAGGAAGGAAAGAAGGAAGGAAATGTGGCAAAGTGTTAAAAGCTGACAAATCTAGGTATCTGGGTAGAGGGTATATGGGAGTTCTTGGTATTGTTTTTTGTATTATTTTTGCAACCTTTCTGTAAATTTGAAATTATTTTTAAATAAAAAAGCCAAAAAATATATTACTGAAGGATGCAAAAAGAAGTTTTGAACAGTAAGAAATGAACATACTTTGTTCTTGAAAAGTCATAAAACTCAAAAATGTCTACTATCTCTAAATTAATCTATAAATATAATTAAGTACCAATAAAAATACCAACAAGATGGAGAAGGAAGGACTTGATAAGCTAATTCTAAATTTTATGGGAAAATAAACAAGTAAGAATATCCAGGAAAACCCTTGAGAAGTAGAGTGAGAGAGGACTGTAATCAGAGAACGGGGTCACCAGATGTGAACAGGTGCCTGATCAATGCAAGAGAATAAAATCCAGTAATAACCCTGAATTATATGTGGGAATTAAATACATCTACGGATGACAGTTCAAAACAGTAGGGAAAAGTTGGATTTCTTAACAAATAATATTGAGAAAGCTTGATAGCAGCCTGGAATAAAAGTAAAGACATTTCATATGAATAAATGAATCTTGCTTAAAAATAAAAGCATAAAATAGGAGAAAATGCAACAATTAAAAATTAGTAATAATATTGAAATGGAATTTTGACACAAACCTAGAAATATAAAATAATAAATTCAACTACATTAAAAAATTTAATTTCTGCTCAAAGAAGTCAACTAATAAACAAGGTCAAAAGATAGATGGCAAATTATGAAAAATATCTGCAATACATATCAAATAACTAAAATCCTTAAAATATATAAATTCTTATGACATGAAACATGCCAAAAGAAAAATGCACAAAAATATAAACAGATGCTATAAATAAAGGAAACAAATATGGCTGTAATACCTATTGAAAAGATGTTTCATTCCTAATAACAAGAAAAATACATCTATCAAGTTGGTAATTTAAAAGTTTGTTAACCCACTTGGTCACCAAAGATATGGGGAGTCAGAACTCTAACACCAATAGTAAAACATAAACTAGTTAAATCTCTATAGAGGGCAATTTGACGATATCTGTCAAACTTTAAATAGTACATATCCTGTGACTCAGCAGTTGTATGTCTAGGAATTTTTCCTAAAGTTAGACTCACTCGTGGAGTATTATATATGTACAGGGATATTCATTGTATCAATATTTGTATTACTGCGAAAACTTAAGATTTTAAATGCCCATTCAAATAAAGGAATCCAACCACTTCGCTAACTACTCACCCACCCATATACAATTCTAGAAAGGATACACAAGAAACTTATCACTGGTTGCTTCTGGGGAAGGAAGCCAATTAGCGGGGAACCGGGTTCAAAAGCAAAAGGAAAACTTGTCTTTTATCATATGTGCTTTTGTACCATTTCAGTTTTACACCATGTGCATATATTATTTTAAATTTTTAAGTTAACTCTTTACTATTTTAACCCAGTTTTACCAATTGTTATATTTTTCTTCTGTTAGTTTTCCAATTCCTTCATTACCAACAATATTTAACTGTTTTCCCAGCTAACATATAGCATATAATCAAACTCTCAGTTAAATGACAACAGTAACTTGGGTCCTATTACCCCCTTTATCCTCTTGTCCCTGGGGTTTATCTCTGGAAACCTATTCTAAAGAAAGCACTGCTCCCTGTTTTTCACTGGATTTATACAGCTTATGAGTTCATAGAAATCCAGGACTAAGAAGCTAAGAATTCCCTGGCCTATGGGGCAAATACATAATCACTACTCTATTTAGGAAACAGCAGAAAGGCAAGAAGCTACACAAACAGGGTTTCACAAAATATCATTTGTGCTATCACCACGGATGCAGATGTCTACTACTTTACATGTTTAAGAACTTGATTTTATCCATTTGTCCAGAGTCAGCAGGACTATAGGAAACAGACCTATACTAATCAATCAAATTCACTAGGGACTAACTGCTTTACATGCCTGTGTTAATTTAGAGAGAAACAGACACACGCATGCACACATACACACCAAGAGTATCAGAGCATGTGTATAAAGGAATAATACAAATGATAAGTATGCCCAAGAAGAACCACATGGTGCTATGAATGTGCATAGGAATAGAGAGTAAGTCAGAAAGGTTAGAAAAGTCTTCCATGAAAAAACAAAGTGATCACCTAGATCCAATGGAAAAGATGTTAAAATAAAAGAATATAACAAGAACTAAGAGGGTTACTGGATGATGGAATAGCATGTGCGATGACACTATGGTAAGAGGGAGCATGATATGTCCAAGGAAGTAAAAGAGGTCAAAGAACAAAGAGCATGAGAACATGATATAAGATTAGATGGAGAGAGAGAGATCAGACTGTGCGTACCTTTTAGGCCATGTAAAGGATTTTTGCCTTATTTTAAGAGCAATGAAAAATTAGTAAAGGGTAAGCAGGGATGAGAACAAGATTTGTGCTTGCAAAAGCTCAATGTGTTGTAAGAATGGAGGGCAAGGGCAGAAGCAGGAAGAATGCTTGGAAAGCTACTGCAGGAGACCTAAATAAGAGATGATTGTAGCATGGACTAGAGTTATGGCAGAATTAAAATAAACAGGGCCTAGTGACTGATTATACCAGAAGGGCAAGGGACAGGAAAATGTTGGGGAAGATGTCACATTTAAAGTTTACATAACAAGATGGATAAAGATGCTATCACTGAAAGAGAAGACTCTAGGAAGATCAGGTTGGTTTGTTTTGTTTCATTGAGAGCTGTAATGGAGGATAAGGATGCAAAAGAAAAGTTTCTGGGTTTCTTGGTACAGAAGAATGAAAAATGGAAAATGGAATCAGAATTCAAAGAAGACACAAAGTCAGTTCCAGTATACTTAAACAAAAAACAAACAAACAAAAAAGACTTTACCTTCAGGGTCAGCCACAAAATAGACCTAGAAGCTCCTATTCCTCCCCATCACCTAAAATCTTTTTAAACCTCTCCAAACAAAACCTTTCTTAAGGGAGAGGTGGACTTAAAATACAGTACGGGAAAATAAAGGGTTGGCATGAAAGAATTTCAAAGTACGTTCTGAGATATCAGATGTTTCCTAATTTTGAGATTGAAGAAAAGACAAAAGATGCCTACTTGGGAAAGGAGAAATGAAATGCCAGTTTGTGGGGGGGGGAGAGACTAATGATCCCACTTTACATATTTTCACAGTTTGTACACATTTCTCTTCATCTCTGGACAAACGGCTGTTCGAGGCCTTGTGTGCTGTTAAACAAATAGTCCCACACCTAAGCCCCTTATTAGAAATCATGGCTTCCACTGCCATCAGGTGGTAACAGTAAGGAAGAACGACAAAGAGGTTCTTGGAGTCTGGGAATGCCCATTTGAAGCCCATGATATTATAATTAATCTAAGATCAATGATCTAAAGACATCAGTAGTATAGGAGAAACTCATAGCCCTTGCTAAGAGAATTATTTCCTAACTCATTAATAACTAAAACCTAAGTTTTTATTATTAATTTATGGTAAGAAAAAAGATTTCTCCTTTTTTTTTTATGTTAAAGATCACATATTTAACAATCCTAGGATACCCAGGCTGATACTATCATTAGAATCCCAACTGCTGGTACATTGTCTATTCAAGTACTTACAACTAACTTCAATTTTAATTTTAATGGTACATATATATGGGTTAACGTACATTTCTAGCACACATCAATAACATCATCACAAACATAAGCTATTGCCTCATTGAATGTGCAAAATCCCCTTTATCTTCAAATTAATCAAATAATTTTTGGCCTCTTAGAAGCACAAGGCACAGTAGTTAACACCATTCAAAATCCATCAGGTTATCAAAGTTTATTAGCTAAACAAATAAATCACTGAGATAATCAACTTCAACATTACTCACAAAAAGCATGATTAACGCATCATTCCTGGTAGTTCTCCTCATAACAAAAATAAGCATATTCAAAATAATAATAATAATCTATGCGTTATTTAGGCCCCTACCTTTCTTATATTGTACTGGATGGTCATATACTACTACACCTCTTTAAAACTGCCTACACACGTATACATTTGGTTTGTTTTTTAAGACACCTGAACTCAAGGATAGGGAACTTTAGGCCAAAACGTGAAGTAATTGCATCGGGTATGTTTTTCCAACTCTCAATCAGTTGTTTTTATGTCAAAGACACAGGATAATTTTATCACTAAGTATATTCTTGATCTTCGTCTTTTCTTAAAATCCAGAACCATTTCGTCTCTGGACATTCCAAATAATTCAACGAGTTTTCCCTAAGCTTCTAGGTTCTGTCCCCCACCTTCAACATCTACCGCCCCCACTCCCACCTCTTCTTGCGTTTCAGAATGCCTAACTCTAGGCATTAGAGCCACACACTAGAAGTGTCACACACTAGGAGTGGTTTTTTCTAAATCACTCCTTGGAATGCTCTTCCTTCTCTCCCGCATTTAGCACCCTTTCTAAAATAATTTCCCACAGCTAGGCGCCAATGCCCTTCTTTTACAAGATTAAACGGCGGAAGGGGAGGAGACTGGAAGCCGAGTAAGGGAAACATTTGGGAATGTCAATGAGACAGTGGCCTCTCCTCTTAAAAGAAAACACCCCTCGTAGCACAGAGCTTTCAACAAAGCAAAAATACTTGCTCTGGGTTGTGTTCCTGTTTCTCCCTGACCTCAAAGACACTTTCTCTTTTCTTTAACCCCCTAGTCCCTCTGTTATGCATGGGGCCTGCCTTTGCTTCTCCCAAGGAAAAGAAAGCCAGGGAGAAAAGAAAAGGTAGCAGCCACCTTCCCGCCGCACCCGTAAGCTGTCAGGACCGTGTCCCACGACTCACCTGGGAGGTGCGGCCGCCCGGAGAGCTGCACGAAGCGGTTGAGCTGGCCAGTACCCCGACCCCCGCTGCCCCCACTGCCCCCGCCGGCCCCGCTACCTCCGCCGCCGCCGCCACCGCCAGCGGCACCTCCTCCCCTCCGGCGGTTCCTGTCCCAGCCCTGGGCGGCCGACATGACCCGCTAACAATTGCCGCAGCCCGGCCCCGGCAGCCCCTGGCCCGGCGGCACCAGCGGAGCCTCCTTCCTGGGCTCCTCTAGAGACCCAGGAGACAGGGAAGGGGGGGAGCGGTCGGTCCTCATCGGTGACCAATAGCTGACAGCCTTGGTGACAGGCAACCAATAACCAGTCGTCTTCTTGGTAGGTAGAGGGAGGCGGAGAGAGACGTGGTAACCATAGCTATGGCTAAAAAAAAAGTGGGGGGGAGAGAGGCAGAAGCAGCCACTCATCACTCGCATCCACCGTGCTAAGCAAGCCGGCGTCGCGGCGCCTCTTGCGGGTTCAGGTGGACCAATCGAAGGCCGAGTGAGAGAGGCCAAGCCTGCAGAAAGACTCCCGACAACAGCAAGTACTCAAGGCTTTAGGGTTCAAGAACTCTTTCCCATAAACTTTGAAATCGGAAAAAGGATGTGCACATAATACACCGATTTGGGGGCAATACACTGTTCTGCCAGCTTCGCTGATAAAGATTCCTTTTTCGAATTGTTGGCACACACAAAAGGCTCTCTTGGGGGTGGGGGGAGTGCGGGAGACCTCAGGGGCGGAGTCAAAGCTTGACTGTGGGAATGAGCTATTCCTGGGGTTCATTTGTCTTGTCTTTCAGTCAGACTGGCTGAACTCGTACCCTAATTTAACATCACATTCCAAGCAAACGAACAGTTTTAAACCTGGTTTAAAAACATGCAAAAAAATGTTAAATGGCACCAGTGATCATAGAAATATAAAGTACAAACCCAATGAAAAACGATTCCTGTGTTATTACATTACTAGAGAATTTTAAAATAACACCCAGCACTGAGTAGAGATCCAAAAAAAAGGTGCGCTCATAGATGATGATGCCTATGAAAATGTTTTTGTTCAATCAAACCCCTTTTTTGCTCGTAGAAAACGTGAATCAGCTTATATATTTTGTGGAAATGTAAAATTAAAGACAAGAACAGTAGGGAAGAACACGATCGAAAAAAAATGTAGCTGTGGAGATCAAAAATTCCTAATGTCCCAAAATGAACAGAAAATTTGGCTTTGAACTTACTACCGAGCCCAGTGCCAAGTGGGAAAATACAGCCTGTTCACTGATGTTTACGGATCATAAGGAGAAGTATATAAATTCTTCTAGGGAAACAAAACTTTTAAGACTTCCCAGATTTTTTTTTTCTTTTTCTTTTTTGCCTGATGTTTCATATAAGGAGACTTTTCCATGATATGAAGGAAAGAGAAGACTTGCTGGAGATTAGGACATATGCCTTTTTGGTCCTGGCATGCAAATTTCAGGTCACCAATGGCTCTACCTCCTTCTTTTCCTACTTTCAGACCCTGTAAGCTGGGATGTTTTACCCATTAAGAAACACTGATTATGAAAATATTTGCGACTTGAAAAAAAGTCAATGACTCTGAAGTATGAAAATAAAAATTAATAAATGTTAATTTTTCCAAAGAAACTACCATTGAATAACCAAATAGTAGATGAGAGAAATTTTCTTTTTTTAGAAGGATTCCAAGTAATAAATAACCAAGGAATGATAAATTATCACCATTTTGCAACCCCTAATGAATTAAAGAGCTATGCATTGAGCATCATAAAATGAGAAGTGAAATATTATGTGCCTCCAGCACATAAACATGACTATGAAGTAGTCTTTTGGAAAAACTGAAACCTGAATCTGATGAAACATTTACATCTAGTCACCAATTTACAGGAAATACAGAAGACAGAGAAACAAATTAAAGACACTACAGAACACAGCAAAATCTAGACTATGGAAATTTACAGGACAAACAAGCAGGTTTCTTCAACAAATCAGTTACAAAAGAAAGATATTTGGAGAAAAAAATCTATACATTAAAATGATATATTATGGTGATAATTGCACAACCTTATGAATGTATTAAAAACCACTGAATTAAATACTTTAAAAGAGTAAATTTTATGATATGTGGCTATATATCAATAAAAATGTTAAATAATATGGGAAGGGAGGAGTAGAGAGACATGAAACAACATTGGCTTCCCTTTAAATTGGTGAATTATATGATATGTGAATTATATCTCAGCAAAGCTGTTTAAAAAAGAAAACCTTAAAAGACATATCAATCAATTGAAATAGTGGGGCTTGTGTGGATCGTGATTCACACAACCTGGAAAAAAGCATTAATCAAAACTTGTAAATTTGAACATGGAATATTTTATGGCAAAATACATAATGCACAAAACTTTCCAGGACAAGCCTGTTTTCTTCAGCATCATGATGTAAGGAAAGGAAGAGAAAAGCATAAGTACAGATTACTAGTTTAAAAAAACATAACTAAATGCAATATTTAGGCCTTATTTGCCTCTTGATCAGAACAAACCTAATTTTTTTTTCATGAGGAAATTTTATTAAATATTGGATTATACCCCAGAACCATTGTTAACTCTTGTTAAATATTGTGGATATATATATATTTTTTTAATGTTATTGTCTTTTAGAGAAGCATACTAAAATATTTATGGATAGCCATTATGGTGTCTAGGATTTGCTTCAAAATAATTCAGGAGTCGTGAAGGGGGTTGCATGGGAGAATGAGTGAAAGTATAAATTAAACAAGAAGGGATGTGAGTTGATAATTAATGTAGCTGGATGATTGATGCTGAGAATTTATTTATTACTCACTTATTTTGGGTATATTTAAAATTTTCCCTAATAAAAAGTTTTTTTTAATAGTTGTTAAAAGAACAATTCTAGACAATAGGGACCTTACAACCAAATGTATGTGGTCCTCTTGAACAAATCAACCTTAAAAGACAGTTTGGCAACAATTGGAGAAATTTGAATTTGGAAAGACGATATTAAGGAAGTAGGAGTAATTTTATTAGATATAGTAATGGTATCATAATTATGTCAGAAAATGTCTTTATTTTACCTATTTTCTCCCCCATTATTGCAGCACCATTTGTTGATTATTACATATGGGTGGTGGGTATATTGATGTTCATAATACTATACCCTACTATCAGAAAGTTTTTGAAACTTTTCATAATTAAAAGTTTTAAAAAATGTATTGTTTTATTTCTGCCTAATTTCTAAAAAGAGGTACATAAGAGTAAAGAAAGATCTTGAAAACACCTTGCCGATAGATATTCAAGATAGAAGCCCCTTGTGCTGGTTTGAAAGGAAGTATGCCCCCTAAGAAAAGCCATGTTTTAATATAAATCCCATATTAAATTTCATAAAGGTAGAATACTCTCTATTCAATACTGTATGTTTGAAAATGTTATCAGATCATATCCCTGGATGATGTGATTTAGTCAAGAGTGGTTGTTAAACTGGATTAAGGGATGACATGTCTCCACCCATTTGGGTGGGTCTTGATTGGTTTATTGGAGTCCTATAAAAGAGGAACCATTTTGGAGAAAGAGATTCAGAGAGAGCAGAATGACATAGCCACGAGAAGCAGAGTCCACCAGCCAGCGACCTTTGGAGATGAAGAAGGAAAATGTCTCCCGGGGAGCTTCATGAAACAAGAAGCCAGGAGAAGATGCTAGCAGATGATGCCATGTTCGCCATGTGCCCTTCCAGATGAGAGAGGAACCCTGACTGTGTTTGCCATGTGCCTTCTCACTTGAGAGAGAGAAACCCTGAACTTCATCGGCCTTCTTAAACCAAGGTATCTTTCCCTGGATGCCTTTGATTGGTCATTTCTATAGACTTGTTTTAATTGGGACATTTTCTCGGCCTTAGAACTGTAAACTAGCAACTCATTAAATTCTCCTTTTTAAAAAGCCATTCCGTTTCTGGTATATTGCATTCTGGCAGCTAGCAAACTAGAACGCCCCTGCTCTGGAAGACCTTGCTCTGGAGGGCTGGATGGACTATACCTTCTTTAAGCTCCCATCTCCTGATTTTCAGCCTGGCATTTCATCAACATTAAGGCCAGTAACTAATGTGTTCAAAGCTTTAGGTTCCTAGAAGCCTGGTACCTTGAGCCCTGCCTAAGAAATGGATCTGGAAATTTTGAAGGCAATTCCTTGCCCCACCCATTAAGAAAAACTAATTTTCCACCTTCCATGTTTCTTTGTATAGATCTGGAAGCAAAGGCCTGAATTTGCCTTTGGGATTTGAGAAAAAAAGACCCTGGGCTTTGCTAGACAAAGATAAAACCAAGATTTCATTCTGAAGTGGGAAAGAAATTAAACAATTCTGTTTGAGATGACATTGTCAAGGTAAGCCGCATCAAGGGCTTAGATTGAATCCTAATGGAGTGTGCTGGTTTGAAAGGCTGTATGGACCCTAGAAAAGCCAAGTTTTAATCAAAATCCCATTTCTTAAAGGCAGAATAATCCCTATTACTGTATGTTTAAATCTGTAATTAGATCATCTCCCTGGAGATGTAACCCAATCAAGAGTGGTTGTTAAACTGGATTAGGGGAAATGTGTCTCCACCCATTTGGGTGGGTCTTGATTGGTTTACTGGAGTCCTATAAAAGAGGAAACATTTTGGAGAATGGGAGATCTCTGAGAGAGCAGAGAATGACATAGCCATGAGAAGCAGAGTCTACCAGCCAGCGAACTTTGGAGATGAAGAAGGAAAACGCACCCCGGGGATCTTCATGGAACAGGAAGCCAGGAGAGAAAGCTAGCAGATGACGCTGTGTTTGCCATGTGCCCTTCCAGATGAGAGAGGAACCCTGATTGTGTTCGCCATGTGCCTTCTCTCAATTGAGAGAGAAACCCTGAATGTCATTGGCCTTCTTGAATCAAGGTATCTTTCCCTGGATGCCATAGATTGGACATTTCTATTGACTTGTTTTAATTGGGACATTTTCTTGGCCTTAGAACTGCAAACTAGCAACTTATTAAATTCCCCTTTAAAAGCCATTCTGTTTCTTGTATATTGCATTCAGGCAGCTAGCAAACCAGAACATGGAGTGAGGAGACATTGAAGAGTTTAAGCAGAGAGATGACACAATCAGATTTATGTTTTCAAAGATCACTCCAGCTTCAGTTAATTGAATTGATGATTTATACTGGATGATGTCCACTGCCACAGGCAAACTTGCCTAAAGGTGGCAGCCTCGGGGAAAATATCAGTTCCCAAATATCTTCTGCCCCACTGAAGGTCTATCAGCAATATGAACTAAAGATTGGAATTGTTGATGAGGCTATGATTTAAATGCAATAGTGTTCTGGCACTAAGCATCATGGTTTTATAAGCATCAATTATGAAGTTCTTGTTTTGTTGCTTTATAACTGAAAGACCAAAGCAGAATTAAACTTTAGTTTTAAATTATTTAATAACTTTAGTTTTTTACTTGACTTCACTTCCTGATTTCCACAAACAAATCTGATAGAAATCTCTGGACTAAAACTAGACAATTTTTTTGACGTCTGAAGTAATTGAACTTGAAACCCAGATATTATTTCCTGTTCCCAATTCTAGCAATAATGAGTTTAGATACTCATTTAATGCGGATTTAAATAACACTAACTTAACTACAAGTGAACAATAAAGTTTTATGAAGCTATCAAGTACCATCTCATTAAATTGGCATTAAAAGAATGCTCTCTGGCAAAGTTTTTTTATGAAATATTAAGCCCAATTATCCTAAACTAGTAAACAAAGTCTTGAAATTATTAATACCATTTTGTAATGTTGGCATGGCATACTTATGTAAACAGGCATTCTCTGCAGGCATTAATCTTATTGAAACTAAATTACAGATGCAGATTAAATAAAGAACCTGAACTGGAGGCTATATTTTTCTACTTTTTTCCAACATTATTATTATTTCAGCAAAGCAACATCAGTCATCAGAGTAAATTAATGCCATAAATGTGCATTGTTATGAGTTTATAGTTAATTTATGAATTATTCTGATTTAAATTTGTATGAACACTATACATATAAGGAGTTCATAAATAATTTATGCACTTAAAGTAACATTTTTATCTTTAAAAGTGTCAGCATTGAAGAGCAGGGCATTTTTTTTCCCTTTAAGACAGGATGAACAAAATAAAAAGGTGGAATGAACAATATTCAATTTTAAGAAATGCTATTCTACCAAATTCTCCTTCTTGCTTAAGTTAGATTAAATTGAGTTTGTTATTAAATTATCTGGTCAATAATATTGTAATTAGTACACTATCTCTAGAGATGTTGTAAGAAATAGATGCAAATCATAAAGTGCAAAACATGTATGAATTATGCCTAAGTCCCCCTGGAGAATCTCTTTTGTGGCTCAGATTGTGGCTTCTCTCTCTAAGCCAACTCGGCAGGTGAATTAACTGCCCACACACACACACACACACACACACACACACACATGGGACATGACTCCCAGGGGTGTAAATCTCCCTGGCAACGTGGGTCAGAACTCCTGGGATAAGCCAGGACCAAAAAAGGGGAAGAGAGAAATGAAACAAAATAAAGTTTAAGTGGCTGAGATATTTCAAACAGAGTGGAGAAGTTATTCTGGAGATTATTCTTACACATTATCTAGATATCCCTTTGTAATTTATGGTGTATTGAAGTTGCTGGAGGGAAGTACTTGAAACTGTTGAGCTGTATTCTAGAACCCTTGATTCTTGAAGATGATTGTATAAAGATACAACATTTACAATGTGACTGTGTGATTGTGAAAACCTGCTTCTCCTTTTTATCCAGTATATGGACAGATGAGTAAAAAAAAATGGATAAATAATAAATAATAGGGGAGACAAGGAGTAAAATAAATTGGGTCGATTGAAATACTAGTAGTCAACTTCTTGGCAACGTGGGACAGAAATCCTAGAATGAGCTGAACTCAGCACCAAGAGATTGAGAAAACCTTCTCGACCGAAAAGGGGAAGAGAGAAATGAGACAAAATAAAGTGTCAATGGCTGAGAGATTCCAAACAGAGTCGAGAGGTTATCCTGGAGGTTATTCTTACGCATTAAATACATATCACCTTTTTAGTTAAGGCATAACAGAGAGGCTGGAGGGAACTGCCTGAAAATGTAAAGCTGTGGTCCAGTAGCCATGTTTCTTGAAGATGATTGTATAATGATACAGCTTTCGCAATGTGACTGTGTGATTGTGAAAACCTTGTGTCTGATGCTTCTTTTATCTACCTTATAGACAGATGACTAAAACATATGGATTAAGAATAAATAAATAATAGGGGGAACAGATGTCAAAATAAATTTAGTAGATTGAAATGCTAGTGATCAATGAATGGGAGGGGTAAGGGGTATGTATGGTATGTATGAATTTTTTTGTTTTCTTTTTATTTCTTTTTCTGAATTGATGCAAATGTTCTAGCTAATGATCATGATGATGAATATACAACTATGTATGAAAAAAGAATGTTCATATTGTATGTTGATTGGTTTTATTAATAAAAATTTAAAAATAAGAAATACAGAGTAGTCAATGAGAGGGAGGGATAAGGGGTATGGGATGTATGAGCTTTTTCTTTATTCTTTTTCTCTTTTTCTAGAGTGATACAAAGCCTAAAAATGATCATGGTGATGAATACCCAACGATGTGATGATATTGTGAGCCATTGTACACTGCATTAGCTAGGGTTCTCTAGAGAAACAGAATCCGTAGGAGATATCTGTAAATATATAACTTATAAAAATGTCTCATGTAACTGTGGGGATGTAAGATTCCAACATCTGTAGGGCAGACCGCGAGCTTGTAGCTCCAATGAAGGTCCTCAACGAACTCTCAGGAGAGGCTGGCTGACTGAAGCAGGAAGAATGATTATCTCTTCAGTATCCTCCTTAAAGCCTTCTGGTGATTAGATTAAGTGTACTCATTGCAAAAGACACATGTGGATGCAGCCAACATGATCATGATTTAAGTCCATGAAATGTCCTCACAACAGACAATCCAGTGCTTGCCAACCAGAAAACTGGGCACTGCCACCTGGCCAAGTTGACACATGAACCATCATCTACACCATGTACGGATTGTATGTGTGTGAAGATTTGTCAATTAAAAAATATATATATATTTTTTGGTTATTCTTTTTTTATTTTAATTTTTTATTAATTAAAAACAATTACAAGAAACACAAACATTCCCAACACATACACTCAGCAATTCACAATATCATCACATAGTTGCATATTCATCATCATGATCATTTCCCAGAACATCAGCATCAATTCAGAAAAAGAAATAAAAAGACAACAGAAAAATATAACAAACAGAAAAAAAAAA
>PVIY010044423.1:0-19712 GCA_004026745.1 Myrmecophaga tridactyla
GAAGGTGACGTAAGCCTATTTGTGTCATTTTGATCAGAACTTGCTAGATGTTGCATAATTTTAGATTTTATACTTAGATCTATTATCCATTTTAAGTTAACTTTTACTTTTCAAGTGCCATACATGTCATTCTTTTTTATCATGGTGAAATTCACATAATGTTTTATTAACTATTTTAAAGCTTAATATTCATGGCAATTAATGCATTCACACTCTTGTTCAACCATCACCTCACTCTAGTTTCAAAACTTTTTCGTCAGTCCAGAACATTCCATACCCATTAAGTAAAAGCTCCCCCTTCTCTCCTAATCCTTTGGCAATAACTGTTCTTACTGTCTCTATTGATTTGCCTATCCTGGATATTTACTATAAAAAATATATACAATATGTGACCATTTGTGTCTGGCTTCATTCACTTCACTCACATGTACAGGTTCTTCATTCTTTTCTAGAGCTGAGTAATATTCCATTTCATAGACGTACCACTATTTCTTTATCTATTCATCTCTTGATGGACATGTGGGCTTTTGTCACCTATTGACTAAGGTGAATAGTGCTACATGTACATGTGCGTAAATATATCTGTCTAGGTACCAGTTTTCAACCCTTTTGGGTACATACTTGGGTCTGGAATTTCTTGGTCTGTGTTTAACTTTTTGAGGAACCACCAAACTCTTTTCTACAGCTGACCCATTTTACATTACCATCAGCAATGTGTAAATTTTCCTGTTTTCAATATTGTCACCAACGGTTTTTGTTTATTGTTATTATTATTATTACCATCCTAGTGGGTGTGAATTGGTATCTCATTATAGTTTGGGTTTGCTTTCCCCTGGTGACTAACGATGATAAACATCTTTGCATGTGCCTGGTAGCCATTTGAATATTTTCTTTGGGGAAATGCTTATTAAAATCCCCTGCCCACTTTTAATTGGTTGTCTGTTGTTTTTTGGTTGTCAGTGATATTTTCTAATATTCTAATTACAAAATGCTTATTTGATATGTGATTTGCAATATGTTCTCCTGTTCTGCATGTTGTCTTTTATCTTTTTTAATAATGTTCTTTGTAGAAAGATTTCAGTTTTAACGAAGTCCTATTTATCTATCTTCCTTTCATTGCTCCAGCTTTTGGTGTCAAAACGTAGAATCCATTGCCAAATCCAAGGTCATGAAGAATGTTTTCTCCTAGTAAGGGTTTTATGATTTTAGCTCTTATATGTATGCCATTGGTCCATTTTGAGTTAATTATCATATTTGACATGAGGTAGGCATACAATTTCATTTTTGAATGTGGTTATCCACTTGTCTTACCGTGATTTGCTGAAGACATAGAAGTCTAGACACCTTTGAATGGTCTTGGCACCCTCATCAAAATCAATTGACCTTAGATGTGTGCATTCATCTGTACTCTGAATTATTATTATTATTATTATTATTGGTTCATTTATCTTTTCTTAGTTCAGTGCCACGCAGTTTTGTTGTTTTTGTATCCTATATGGCGGGGGTCACATTTCCTTCTTTTTCCCTGTGACTGTCCTGTTGTTGCAGCACCATTTATTGAATTTTTGTTGTTTGTTTGTTTTTTCCTTGTTTGTTTTTTTTGGAAAATGCATGGGCCAGGAATTGAACCCAGGTCTCCTGCATGGCAGGTGCGAATTCTACCATTGAACAACACTTGCATCTACCACATTTTTTATTACCACATTGCACTAAGTTTTGCAATTGGGAAAGTTGAGTCTTCCAAGTTTATTATTTTATTTCAATATTGTATTGATTATTTGGGATTTCCTGCAATTCCATATGAATTTGAGGATTTACTTTTTCATTTCTGCAAAAAAAGTCGCTGGAATTTTTATAAGGATTGCTGTGCATTAGTCTTTAGAGCATTTGTATTAGAGTATTGCTGTCCTAACAATACGAAATCTTTCAACCTGTGACATGGAGTATATTCCCATTATTTAGACTTCTTTAGTTTCTTTCAGCAATGTTTGATAATTTTCAGGGTACAATTTTTTCTTCTCCTTGGTTAAATTTAGTTCTAGGCATTTCATTCTTTTAGATGTTATTGTAAATGGAATTGTTGTCTTAATTTTCTCTTTGAGTGTTCATTGCTGGTGTGTAGAATAATTACATTAATTGAATTTTATTTACTTTAATATATTATCTTTTCTAAGTTGTTGTGTATTACAAGAAGCTTTCTCATTGGAATTAGGAAAAGGGGAAATATTGATGATGGATGAAATAGAGAAAGGAAGGAATCATCCTACATTTTATGTGAATCTCTTGTGAGTCAGCCATATTATAAGGACTAATTTTAATTTATATGTATATGTATCATATATGACTATATCTTTATTCCCAGTTCCCAAAGAATATAGATCTTGAATATGATAAGGCAAAGAGTAATTATTTAAATAATAACATCATTTTATCATTTTAAATTCATAATTTTCATCTACATTTATCCATATCTGGTATTGATGCTTTATTGACCAATTAATGCAGGCTCTTACTGATTACATTTAATGGACAGTCTTCCTTGTTTGGTGCTAAGTACATAAAGGCAGAAATTGTAGCTTTTATCCCTTTATCTCATCCAAGTAGGAAAAGGCTTAAGAAATAGTAGGTGCTGAATGAATTTGGAGATGTATGATGTAAAACCATAAGCAAGGCTCGACTGAATCTGTATTACTCGTATATTAGAATGAGTAATAGGTCTTACTATAATGTAATAGCAAAAAACTTTTATGGTATTTACAGGTAAAGAGTCACATCTTTGAGACAGATTTTGCAAATTTAATGTTGAGGAGACAAGTGAGTGGCACAATCTGCATCTGGATTTTCCAAATACATTCAACACTTCAGCCATCTAGAGCATATATAAATCCCAATAAGCCATAGAAAATGTGCCAGTTTGAAGCTATTATGTACCCCAAGAAAAGCCATATTTTAATTCGGATCCATGGTAGTGGATGCAGCCATTCCTTATAGTCCTAATTCAATACTGTTGGGCAGAAACTTTAGATTACCTTCTGGGAGGTATGATGCACCCAATTGTTGGTGTGACCTTTTGATTAGATGGAGATGTGATTCCAACCATTTTAGGTGGGTGTTGATTTGTTTACTGGAATCTTTTAAAAGAGGAATTATTCTAGAGAGAGCTGCCACTTGAAGAATAGAAGTAGGGGTGTTTGGAGATGGTTGGAGCCCAGCAGACTGTCGCCATGAGATGGGAAGCAAGCCAGAATCTGGAAAGAGCCAAGGAAAGCGAAGAAATGAAAGCCAGCCCCAGAGAAACAATTGAGGAATCTGAGCCGGAACAGAGGCTGAAAGCAATGGGGCCCAGGAGCAAGGGACAAGCAGCTGACAGCCATGTGGCTTTCCAGCTGACAGAGGTGGTTCACACCCATAGGCCTTCCTTGGATTAATAAAGCTTTCCTGGATGCCTTAGTTTGGACTTTTTATAGGCTTAGAGATGTAAACTTGCAACTTAATAAATTCCTTTTTAAAAAGCCATTCCATTTCTGATATATTGCATTCTGGCAGCATTTAACAAACTAATACAAAGAATAGAACCATATATTTAGACTATAATGTATTAAATGTATATAAATATATTGTATACTATTAATTGCCTCTAAACCTCTAGTTATTTTAGTCGTTATTTGTAACTCAGGTCCTTGGCCATTACTTGCCTGCTTGTTTATTAAATAAAAACTCAAAATAGGCTTTAATAAATACTCACTTCAATAAAAGAAAGCATAAAATTATATTCAGGAGATTGACATATATAGAAAATTTTCAAAGAAACTTGTCATAAATTTAAAACATTTTCTTTTATTCTCTTAATTGCCAAAACATTTGTAAATCATCATCTATTATATTATATTTTACCTCAGCTATCTCCTCACACAAAGCATGGAAAGATATAATTATTCAAGATCATTTATTAAAATCCTCTGAGAGCTTAGCACACCTATGACCCTTCTCCAGGAACTCACATTTACAATTGTGTGATGAGAGGGTAGATCACCATCACCGAGCTTGTGGAGTTAGGAGGACCTACTAATGTAGCAGGGAAATGTTATAGGCAGTTGGGTATTTGGTGAAATCATTGCCAAAGGAGGTCATGCTTAAGGAGGAATTTTAGAATTTTCATGGATTATGATTAATTCTGGAGTTCTAGATTGGTGCTTCAGAGGAAAATGCTGATGGATGTTACTGAAATAATTTGTAATCTGAATTCCTGTAGCTATAATGGCAGTTTATAGCTGTTAGACACCCCCAGAAAAGGCCATATTCTTTGTAAAAAATATTTTTATTGAGAAATCTTCACACACAGTCCATAAAGTCCAAACCTGGTGTAAAATCAATGGCTCACAATATCATCTCATATTTCTGTATTCAATGAGAGAGAGGGGTTAAGGGTATGGAATGTATGAATTTTGTCTTTTTTCCTTTTATTTCTTTTTCTGGAATGATGCAAATATTCTAAAAATTATTATAGTGATGTTCTACTAATCCATTTCTGTGGGTGTAGACCTATTATAGGTGGGACGTTATTATGTTTGTTTGTTTGGTTTTTGTTTTTAACTTTTTTATTGTATAGTATAACACATATACAAAGCAAAGAAAGAAAAAACAACAGTTTTCAAAGCACTCTTCAACAACAGTTTCAGGACAGAGTTTGTCATGGGCTACTCTTACGATCCCCTCTGATTTTTCCTTCTAGCTGCTCCAAAATATAGGCTGTTAGGAGGCTTAAATATTTTCTTTATGTCCACAATCGACTTTTTTCCTCTTTTTTTGTGAAAAATAACATGTATACAAAAAAGCAATAACTTTCAAAGCACAGCACCACAATTAGTTGTAGAACAGATTTCAGAGTTTGGTAATAAGAGTTACAATTCCATAATTTTCAGTTTTTACTTCTAGCTTCTCTAAGATACTGAAGAATAAGAGTATTCAATTTAATGACTCAGTAATCATATTCATTTGTAAAATCCTACCTTGTGTATTACTCCACCATCAATTTGGATCTTTCTGTCCCTCTCCATAGAGGTGTTTGGGCTATGGTCATTCTGACTTTTTCATGTTGGAAGGGGCTGTTGCTAATATGGTTTAGGAAGATGGAACCAGCTGAGGTTCTGGAGAGCCTGGGCCCTCTAGATTGCAGGATTTATCTTGACCACACCCATCTGGAGGTTATAGGTTTCTGGAAAGTTACTCTAGTGCATGGAGCCCTTGTGGAACCTTATATATTGCTCTAGGTGTTCTTTAGGATTGGTTGGAATGTACTGGTTGGCATTTGGCAGGTTATAACATGTCTAACTGAAGCTTGCACAAGAGCAACCTCCAGAGTAGCCTCCTGACTCTATTTGAACCCTCTCTGCCACTGATACTTTATTAGTTACACTTCTTTTCCCCCTCTTTGTCAGGATGGAATAGTTGATCCCATGGTGCCAGGGCCGGATTCATCCCTGGTAGTCATCACCCACAATGCCGGGGAGACTTTCATCCCTGGATGTCATGTCCCATGTAGCGGGGAGGGCAATGATTTCATTTGCAGACTTGGGCTTAAAGAGAGTGAGGTCACATCTGAGCAACAAAAGAGGGCCTCCAGAAATAACACTTAAGGCATATTTATAGGTAGACTGAGCTTCTCTTCTATGTAAGTGGGACATTTTGATTAGGTTATTTCAATTGAGAAATGTCCCACCTCATTCAAGGTGAGTTTAAATCCTCTTACTTGCTATAGACTAAGTGTTAATCCAGTGCAGTCTGTGTGGCTGGGTCAGTTATGGGAGAGATATTACTCTCCAGATCTTCTTCCCCTAGCTATATTTTCTTTGAATTTTCTAGGGATAAAGGGAACATCTTTGGCTTTAATTTAATATTTAATAAGGGTTCTGCTTCTTTCCACAAATCTTTTTATTCTAGAAAAATCTAATTTGAATAATTAGAAATGAAAATTAGGATGGAGTGACTTTGATAAATGTATTCAGAAGTGTTGCATAAATATGATTTTCCTGACTTTGGAATGACTAAGAAAATTTGTCTAGATTCTAAAATATCAATACAAGATAAGAAAGTAGGATTATTTCTGTATTGTGTCAAATGTTTAATATTAGGCAATCCATTAATAAAATTACCCATACCTATGAAAAAATTAGGTAGATGACAAAGGAATATAATGAAAATGAATACATACATTATGGACTGCAAACCTCTAAAATAGAAGTAAATACACATTTTATTAGTATATTAAAATTCATTTCAATTGTATATGTCAGCATAATTTTAAGAGTGGCAAATCCTGTAAGCCTTAGCTTACAGAAGCAAAACAAGACCATATCATCACAATTCCTTAACACTGTCTGGATATACAACCCAACACATTTAGAAAGACAAAGGAATTAGTGGTATAACAATAGTAAATCTTGGAATCATTTCGAGATACTATAACTGCTTACTTACAATAACACCTATAAATAATAAAATAATTCACTAATATATCCAGTTATCCAAAGGAACCGCTCCACAAAGTAGGAAGAGGTCACAATCATAAGGATCCCCCTACGACTTCTGACACAAAGAAGATAAGGAAAACAAACTTCTCAGTTCAGGAATAGGCTAATCCCAGGTGTCCTCCACCATCCAGCCACCTCATTGTTTATTCCAAGAGATTTAATTCATGGAGTGCCTCAGGAGAAATGAAAAGAGGAATGGGGTGGATTTTGGGATACTGGGTCCACTGAAAATTATTCTCCCAGAGGGCATTTGCAGGGCAGAGAAGATAATTTTCTCCCCATGACAAAGGTGCCCCAGACCTTTGCTGAATGTTTTCGCCACATCTTTAGAGTAAGGACCCAGTTCACTTGCAGTCTGAGTGAAAGGAGTCCTCTGAGGAAGTTGAGTCCTCAGAATTACTGTCTTCATCTTCATCCCCACTGCCGAAATTGGAGGACTTAATGCCTTCATCATCTTCCCCATCCTCATTCTGAGATCTTGCAACCACTGTGAGGGATGGTAATACACCTGAATCGTCTCACATGAATGTGTCCCTGGAGCCTGCAGTCCCTGGCCCTCTCCGTGTTCTCCTGGCAGCCTCCTCATTGATGGGGACTGCAGAGCTGTCCATCTGAACTTGGAGCTCCAGCCTCCCATCATGCCCATATTCTTGCACTTAGCAGAGGTAGATTCTCTGTATGCAGCATATTCCTTGGGAGAAAAAATCTTGAACCAAAGATTCATGTCCACTTTGTACTGCTGTGGACAAGGTTCTCATACTGCTTTCTTCAGGCTCTGTGGGATGCACTGCCAGCTTCTTCCAATCTCCAAGATGCGCTCTCTCTTTGACATATGGTGCAAGTCACAGCTCGCCCAAAAATCCTTGTGGAACTTGTGGTATCCATTCATTGGAGGCTTCATGGGCTCTCCATAGAATTCCATGTTTTTGGAAAAGTCAATATTTTCTGAAAGGGACCTCATTTCTTTCACATTTTCTAGAAAACTCTTTTGGGTTTGGCCTTTGGTCTTGTTGGGAATATCAAGTGTCTTAGAGTTCTGGATTAGATCAGGGTGTTCTTCCCTGAATTGAGCAAGTTTTTCCTCAAATTCCTGTTTCTCCTTCTGGAAATCTTCAGCATATTTCAGCTTCATCCGCTCTGGGAGCTCCTTGTATTTTTTGGACAAGACCTTGGTCAGCTCCGGCTTTTTCAGCTCAGGGTGCATTTGGGAGAACTCAGAGCACTTCTCTTTGTGGAAGCAGAAATAAGCAGTCAAGGGCTTCTTGGGAAAATCTGCATGTTTCTTCTGTTTTTTGCTTTTGTGGGGATTTTTCACAAGTTCTTGAGCCTCCAGAACTAATTCCGTTAATGTGCAAAGCTTCCTCAAGTTATGAGAAAGCTCTAACCATTTGACTTTGCACATTTCTCCAGAAAACTCTTTAAAAGCTACTTTTTCCCAATCCAAATGAGACCAGGTTGTTTTTTAACTTGCATTTATTATTAAATGAAACGTTATTCTCCATGTGTTCCAGTAACATCAGAATGTCTTCTTTGCACCAGTGGATTTGGCTTTTAGGCAAAGACATTTCTAGGTCTTTTGAGCCACTTATATGGTCCTAGATGTCCAGATACCTCTGCATGAACTCAAAATCCTTCACTGACGGCTAGGCAGGTGAGTTATTTCTGGAAATCCTGCAGTATATGCGATATAATTCTCTGAGGAGAAAGAGAATTAAAGTTATTCTTCTTCTATAGAATGAATAAAAATAAACCACACACACCCCCTTGGAAATCACACCCCTTCTATCATTAATCTTTAACAATTTGAAAGGAAAATTGCCCAACTTCTAAGTTGAAATTTATGTTTAGCTTTCATTTGTGCCATCAAAAACTCCCACTCCTCCTCACACTCTGCCCCCCCATCCCGTGCCCCAGAAATTCAGCAGGGCCTATTTTAGATGGATGTGAATGAGACAAATGAGTGACTTTTCATTCAATCCTCTTAGGATAACGTAAAGGTCCCAGGAAAGATGCAAGTAAAAAATTCAAATTCATGGCTAAAATGGAAAAGAATGGCCCAGATGGTCATGACTGCAGATGCAGTTGAGGAGCTGGATATAGGAATGACACAAACTAAGGAAGCCCTCACTCCACAAGAAAAAACAAAACAAAACAAAAAACCCACATAACTCCATCAACTTGAACCTGAAGTAAATGTCTACTTTATAGATTCTTTGGAACTTGTGCATCTAGGGAGCTGTTCTCTTCTCTCTAATTAATGAGAAATACAGAACATTTACAACCTTTATCTGGTAAACTGTTTCTTATCTTTAAGTCTCAATAAGTTTTGCCTGTTTCAGAAAGCCCGACTCAATACCTGCCACCTGCAGGAACTAAGTGGCAAATATGATTCCAACTATTTCCTCATATCCATTTATCTCCAGTTACCATTCTTGTCTTTTCTAATTAAGTATCTTGGGCATATATTTCTTCTAGTTAAGCCCCAAATTCTCATGAGGATTCATTTAGTAGTATTTTTAGGATAATCTTGCATTCTAAGTTCCACAAATACCATCTTGCAAAAAAATAAAATGAAACATTAAATGAAACCATATCTTGCCAAATTGGGGAGTGAATAAAAGAAATTTAACCTGGCATCCTCAGGAAAAAAATATGCAAGAATGGAAAGTGAACATAAATATCAGACTTAAGAATCAGAGGGAAATTGCGCAGTCCAACAGTGACTCAGTGGCAGAATACTCGCCTGCCATACTGGTAAACCAGGTTCTAAAAAAGAAAGAGTCAAAGGGAAGTTGAACTTCTGAGTTGACATCTGAATATTTGAGAATACTGATTTTGAGAATTATGTGATATTCTCAGTAGAGAATAAAAGATTAAGCCTTACTGGATTAGCTTGAAAATTTTACAGGATGAGTGAAGAATTAATAATTATAATAATGCAAGATGAGATTGTTAAGAGCAGAATTAAAGACCATATTTGAAGTAGAAGAATGAAAAAATATTACCCAGATATTAGACTCGAGGATGTAGAAAAGAGTCTTGGGAAAGCTTTCCTATAATATCAAATAAAAAATTACAGAATGAAAACTTTGTAGTCCATGAGGCATTGAGAAAAAAGGTGGAACAAAAACTCTTGAGTTTTAATTTCAAAAATCAGAAAAATACTATTTTACCAGTATTCTTAGGAAATTAAGAATGGGGACAAGCTAAAAGAAAAGAAAAAGTAATTAAGATAAAAGTAACACTCTCAAGAGAAAGTAGAGAAAAGATACAAGAAACAAATAAATCCATACATTGTGTTTATGGTCGCAAGTTACATCATGTTTCAGGAAAAATAAGTTGTTTGTATTAAACTTACAACTATTTTGGAAGTTATGATTGTTTAAAATAAAAAATATCAGACATACTCTAAGAGTAGTCTAACATTAGAAATGAGATGTATAATATTTGGAATCTGAATCTAAAAACGATGAATTGGTCTCGTTTCAGTTATTTTTAAATGAATGATGATGTGTATAGAGCAGTGAAAATGAAAATTGAGTTGTGTTGTTATATGGCACTTTTATGAGTCAAGCAGTTTTCCAAATTGTAGTGGGTTGAATAATGTCTCATAAGAGGAAATGTCTATTTCCCAATCGCTAGTACCTATGTGTGTGATGTAATTTGGCAATAAGGTCCTTGCAGATGTAATTAAGGATCTCAACATGAGATTTTCCTGGATTTAGGATGGGCCCTAAATACAAAGATTGGTGTCCTTATAAGAGGAGACCCAGAAACCCAGAGACATAGGGAAGGTCATGTGAAGACAGGGGCAAGGGTTGGAGTTTTGTTGCGACAAGCTAAATAACCCCAATGTTTGCGGACTGAAACCAAAAGCTAGGAGAGAGGCATGGAATGGATGGATGTTCCCTCAGAGCCTCAGAGGGAAGCAACCTTCATCTTGGACTTCAGGTCTCTAGAACTATGAGAGAATAAATTTCTGATGTTTTAAGCCACTCATGGAAATTTTTTTATGGCAGATCTGGGGAACTAATACACAAATGTTTTACCCTGATCTTATTTTTTCTTAACTTCATGAGGTTGGTTTATATTTTTATTATCTTATGATATAAAGGAGGAAACTAAGAAAATTAAGAGCTTATGCAACCTGACAAAGTTATAGAGTTGGTAATAAATAATTTTTAAAAATTACAGGAGTGTAAACAACTTAAATGTCCAATAACTGACGGATGGAGAAACCTACTGTGGTGCATCCATCCAACAGAATATCATCCAGACATCAAAAGAATGAGCTACTGACACATGCAACAAAGCCTTGAGAACATTTTGCTAAGTGAAATGAGACAAAACAAAAGACCACATATTGTATGAGCACATCTATATGAAATATCCAGAATAGGCAAATTCATTGTGACTGAAAGTAGATGAGTGGTCGCCAGGACATGGAAGGAAGGTGGAATGGGCAACGACTACTAATTGATATGGGACATCTTTGTTGGGGGTAAAAATGTTCTGGAATTAGATAGTGGTGTTGGTTGTACAACATTATGAATATACCCACTGAATTGTACACTGAAAAATGGTTATAGTGGTGAAATTTATGTTATGAGTATTTTCTTTTAAGAGGAAAAGAAAAAAACATCCTTACTAAAAAAAAAAATCATGAGAGCTTGAAAAGGAACAACTGATTTTACAAAATTAAAAATACTATAGCAAAAGTTAAAATCTTCAACAGAATATTAGGAAAATAAAATTCAGAAAGTAGAAAAACAATTTAAATGATTAAAAAAATAGATTTAGCCATCAGGACAGCAGGAAATAGAATCTAATGTGGACAGTTCAGACCCTTTAATGAGAGGGCTACTCACAGTGTCAGCAGGGGGACCAGAACGCAGCAATGGTGTGAGGCACCAAAGTCCAGCCACAGTGGGAAGCTGTTTCTTCCCTACACCTGAGGAGGGAGAAAGGATCCCTAACTGAATTTGAAGGATTAGCTGATGTATCTATGAAACTAGAAAAGAGTTTTCAGTTCAATGAGTTTGAGAATGAGTTTGTATTGCGTTAGAGGAAAACAAGGAAATGAAATTACAAATTCCCAAGAAAACAAAAATGTTGTAAAAGAAAAGATCTAAATTTTTTCACTTCTCATAAGGTAAATAGATGTGATCTATGTTAAATATCAGAACAAGCATAGCATTTGGAGTCACATACAGTCTAGCAGGGACGATCTCTTTTGGTAGAGCTATAAAGAAGAAGGCAATGTATCTCGCATCAGATGTTCAGAGACATAAATGTCAATAGAAAATTTATATTGTGAGGAAATTTGAAATATTCTCTCAGTGGGAACTGAGAGTTGGGAACACCTCTCTACACTTAACTTTCTACATTCACACACAGAAATGCTCTTCTTGCCACCCATTGATCGAACAACCTGAGAAAATTTACTGCAGATTTAAACAATATCTGCATAAACCAAAATAAGTCACTGAAAGTGCTTTATTTTATTCTATGGTAAAACCCTACTCCCATCTATCTCTAATACAAAATAATTGATCAGCATTGCATTCATCTTTGACTTCAACTTTCAGTTCTCAAAATTTTAACAACTGAATTTGCTCTTCTCTTTGGTATAACACATTTAAGTAAACTTAATGTAAATTCTCCCCATTGTTCATAATAGAAGAGCAATATATTCCATAATAAAATCAGACTTACAGATCAAAAGATCATTCTCATTAGAAAATATACGAATTCACAATTAAAATGACTACCCCAATGTCATCTAATGTAACAGATTCTGCTTTAGAATGAATGACTGGAGGTAATCAGAATGGCCACTTCCAAACCAGAGTGAGTGCAGAGAATCCTCTCATTTCTGGTTCTTCGGTTTCGGTGTGGTCAGCAATGTCACATTTCTAACACCAGAAACAATTTCTGGATTGTTACTGGCCACTTTTAAGACCAAAGCTGCAACCCTAACCAAAGTTTCTAAAGAGGTATTCCTCACATTCTACATCAAGGCTTTCCATTAAGTTTTAGGGATCATGCCATGATAGGACTGCATAATATCCAGGACTGCCCATCAGGAAATGCGCAATTCATACACATAAGGAATACTAAAGTAACAGAAAAGATCACATTAATTTATAAATTCAGATTAATAGTAGGGATTAACATCCTATAGTTTGAGTTAACTGGAATTGATTACATAATTTTTATTACCTAGGTATGTTGCGAACTGTTTGAGAAAGTCTAAGCCTGAGGAGAGTTAAACTAAAAATCTTAATTTTTAAGAGAAACAAATACACATTCATTTACTCAATTCTGTACTTACCTAGATATTCTATAAATAGTCTCCCCAGCATTGAGATAAATGACATCCAAGTCACGTCAGGAGGTCTGGGTTCTCTGGCTCTCTACAGAAAGCAGCTGTAGCTTTCTGAGGTCTCCACAGTCCAGCCAACTCTAAGTGCCTCTGAAGGGGCTACTCACAATGTCAGCAGGGTGACCAGAATGCAGCAACAGTGTGAGGCACCAAAGTCCAGCAACAGTAGGAAGCTGTTTTCGGACTGAAACCAGAAGCTCTGGGATGCCTTTATATGAAGGTGCTTGAAGCTCCGCCCTGATTAGGTTTGTGTAGTAAGGACCAGCTGGTGGACATCCCTTTGCATCACTTATTGGTTTAACACCCTTCCTAATTTCCATCAATAACTAACTGCAAACTCTTTCCAGTGCTGGTTCATGCAAATGTCACCCTGATGACAAATTCATTTCTGAGTCTCTGGGGTCTTGCATTCTATTCCCATTTCCTCAATATTTGAATATACATTCTTTCTTTCCATGATAATTTCTGTCCTTTCTTTACTGTTGTCTAAGATCTGATGATCATGTCTTCTGGATTGTCATTTAAATTTCTATTGTTCTAATAAATTTGTACCCAGTCCTTAGAGTTAAAGGTGGCATTTTAGATCAAAATGTGAATGATTATTGTGAGTGATTTGGGAAAATGAGAAGTAGTGGGTTAAATGGCTTGCAGCCTGGCAATTCTGAGTTTAGGGAAATGGGATTTGGACACTAGGTAAAGCAAAAATTCCACGATTTGATTAAAAGCAATTTGATCAAACTCAAACAGGTAATAGGATATCTTGATTGGGTGATAGCATATTGAATCCATATTGTTTGATAAAATCAGGATTCATCAATTGTTTTTGAAATTGGTTTCCTGGTGGCTCTATTTCCCTGGAGAACCCTGATGAATAAAACAAGAGGGTATTACTTGTAAAAGGGTAAATTAGCAAAATTAGCTTTACACAGAGTACAAAAATATGACTCAAATTTAGATTTTTTTTAGTTATGGAAATACAGAGACTTAGCCAGAAATGAACAGGTAAATACCTGGAGCTCACAGCACCCTGGAGCTGTGTGCTGTTTTCTGCCAGCCCTGCCTCTCTTGCCTTGGCTGAGAGGCAGGGCTGGCCTCTCCTTTTCAGAGTGCTGGATGCAAGTTGTAAGTGAGGCAAGGAGAGTGCCCACTCTTCACCAACAGCTCGACAAATCGCCTTTTCCTCTAAGACCAGGTGCAAGTTGTTCTGTGTGACGTAGAGCAGAGGTCTCTACCAACATTGTTGATGAAGAAGGGTTCTGGGAAGTATCCTCAGAGCACCTGAGTACAGCAGATGCCACTTTGCAGGCCCTGAACATTGTCCAGCAATGGTAGCTTCCCCTGCTCCCTGCCCATCATTGTGACTAATAACATCAAATCAGTGACTGCTTCATTGGCTGACCAGGATATCATGTTCGTGCTCCACCAGGGGTGCAGGGTCTAGAAGACCAATATGCTTTATGTCAGGCCACCACTTTTGTTACAGGAACCCCAGATGACTATCAAAAGGGGGAAGTTAATTCTCTAAAAACTAGAGTCATAACATTGTAAAGAAAATTGGATCCAAATGTATAAGCAGTCAAAGAATCCAGAGGAAAACTGTCCTAAATTATATACCTATCAGCAGGAGAGCTGGGAATAGAAATGCAATTTTCTGATGGAAAAAGAGTGCAGTTTCTAGTATCTAATAATAGCATGCTATTCCACAGAATCCTGAATCCTTGCTCACCAGGAATTAATCAGAGGAAAGACGAGAGGAGATTCTGGGTTGTCTTCTCTGCTCCAGGCCCCAGTTTTCTCAGCTGTAATTAGTTATGAGGATAATTATATAATGCTGGTCACATTGAGGACATGTGGGAAGGGCTCAGTTTATGCTATTACCGATGTTCCTTTGATTTGTTTTTCCATATACCATTTTCTTTAAAATGTTTCTTGACTTATCTGAGTTTCCACAATTTTCTCTTTTTCCTTATTTTGCCCTTTATATTATGGCTTTCCCAGGATTCTCTCTTTGACCACTTGCTCTTCTGACTTTATACAATCTCCCAATTCATCTCACATAGAAATCTCAGCCTGAATAATCTAAGGATTTGAAGTACCAACAAGTCTTTCAGAACCCAGTTGATTTTGAACCTGAGAAACTTGTAACCTCCTGAACAATGATTACTGAACTTCCCTAAATCTTTGTATATGCCTACACGTTAGCCCTGGTTCCACATTTTCTTGCACATCTTGATGACTTTTTTTTTGTTGCTGATATATTAGGATATACAAATCCTAACCGATAGGCATGCTATCCTACATGGACGAGATGGATACTTTTCTTATTACTCACACATTCACAGAATCTCATGGAACCTGGTGCCTTAAGATCAACTCCTCTAGGTGTAAGTTTCAAACCTGTCTGTCTCAAACTGGTTCTCAAGGAAACAGCCTCCTACTCACCATCACACATTGGTTATTCTGCTTTCTTTATTTGGATTTCTCTGATTATCCTATATCTGTTCCCACAGAGATCTCATCTGCTGTAGGGGCTTCTCCTGTAAAAGAACTATGAATTTGATTGTCAGAAAACCAATATTACAGGTTTTAGTCCCTGATATAGGGAGGTAAGTCCCTGTTAGATAAATGGATTGTAGGAGAGTATGAAGATAACTATATTGCCCTGTTTATTCTCATACCTTTCAAATTCTGGGAAACTTCATGTCACAGAATCACAAAATATAGTGTAATTATTTGTCTAAATGACTTTTCTATGAGGAATTCATATAATATAGCTAATCTTCAGTAAGCATCTTGTAGCAAATTTTTGGTCGATAGATGCCAGTCCCATCCCTTCCAATATACTCAAACTTACTTTGCACAGTATTACTATGTTCGCAATATTAAAAAAAAAAACTTTTTGCACTTGTAGTTTTGGGCAGAAGCAACATTTTTTGAAAATGAGGAGTTTACAGTTGTAGGAATATTATACTACATAATCCAAATAATTATATCATTAATTTAATCACCATCCCATTTGCATGCAAGGTCCATGAAGGCAGGTATATGAGTGTATTTTAGTCATAGCTTTATATCCAGTGCCTAGAAGAGTAGCTGGCACATATCAGGTACCCTGTAAACAATGGACTAATCACACATCATGAACCTCATTATCCTTATATTATAGCTATTGTACCCCCACACTGGAAGTGCTCTCAGAGCGTAACTTACCTGATAATTCTCAGCAGCCCGTTCTGTGGAAGAGGGTTTGTGAATCTGCTGCTCCTGAAACTTAGAGCAGGGAAAACACAGCAGGATTTTGTTCTCTTCACAGAAGATCTTCCTGGCCTCCTTGTGTGTCCCACACAGATGTTCTTCAGAGCCCAGAAATGGGCAGAGATTTTCTTGACTAATACAAGACACAAGATTCCTCACAACAATATTGATTTTGAGGTTTCCCTGCATGTAGGACATTTTGCAGGAGTTTCAGCTTCTTCCCAGAAAGAAAGTGACAGGGCCTGCAAAAGCTGTGCCCACAGCCTATGGTGGATGAGGCCATAAAGCAGTTATTTCTGGAAGGTTTGAGAGCTGTCTGAGTGCATTGTTCTTAGGTAAGAAAATAAGAAGTTTATTAATCTGCTTTGATGAATCAAAGGCTGAAGCCAAATTTTAGTCAGGTTGTGACTCAATAATATACTTGTGTGTAGAGCAAGATGGGGTTTATCTTGCATATGACCCAAAAGGGAAAATGAGGCACAAAAAGAGCTCTCAAGCATCATAGAAAACTTCATGGGTTATGCATGCAAGTTTCTACTCACATAACCTCTTTATACCTCCTTAAAGCACTCTAGTTTTGTTGAGGTGTTACTGTTAAAGAAGTTTTGGGACTGAAGAGTTTGACCCTCAATACATGGGTCCAGGGGTTGGTCTTGTTTGATTTGAAAATCAGTCATCAAGCTCCTTGCTAATGATGGAGTTATCAAAGGGCATTGGCCAAAATTCCTTTCATTCAATGATAAATTTAATTGTCTTAATTATATCTTTGCTGCCCTTGTTTTCTCAAACAGAACTCATCAACCAAAAGCAATTTTTGAATGCATAATAATGAATAAGGATTAAAGTGCACTTTATAAATTGGATCCATTTCACAGGAATCCTTTTTTTTTTTTTTTTCCACATGGGCAGGCACCGGGAATCGAGCCTGGGTCTCCCACATGGCAGGCAAGAACTCTGCCTGCTGAGCCACTGTGGCCTGCCGTCATGGGAATCTTGTATGAATCTGCTAAAAAACTGAACTTTCACTCCTATCTTTGAATGTACACCTGTGCATCAGCAAAGCAGAAATTTGTAAAGATATAATTATTATGCAATAATAACAATCAGCACCAGAAAACAAACGATGCTTTCAAATTAATTTTCTTTCAAAGTGTTGGTTCCTCATTTGCACAGACATAAATAAAAGTGGCACGTTCCTTTATGGTATTTGTGCATGGTCAGCAGTAACACATGTAAATTTCATTTACCTATAAATTAAAACATTTTACTCCAGGTTTTCAAATTTATTTGCATAATGTTATGAAATGAAATTTCTTGGATAATTTTAAGCATTTGTTCCATATATATTTATATATATATGTATGTATATATACAGTTCTGGGGGCATGGGCAGGCTCCAGGAATTGAATCAGGGTCTCCAGCACAGCAGGCAAGAATTCTGCCACTGAGACACCTGTAAACGCCTTGTCCCCCCATAATTTTTCATTTGTGCCTTCTCCTTTCTTCTTGATTAGGCTATCTCCTTTCTTATTTATTAAAAAAAGTTCATGGATTTATTTATTCCTACCATGTTTTGTCTCAATTAATTTTCATTTTTGTACTTGCAACTTCTTTCCTTTATGTTTTATTTATGATTTGAGAGTTCATTTATATATCATTTACTTTCTGACCATTTCTTCAAGAAAAAAGGTTTCTCTTTTCCTGTCACTTTAAAAAATATATTCATCTGTCCCTAGTATATATTACTCATTCTGGAGTTATCTGAAATAAATTAATGTTATAATTATTTCTAACTTCAAAAGAATGGAATTTCTTTGGCCTGTGAATTTAGAAAGCATTTTATTTCTTGCTTCTGGTTTATATTATCCTTTAGAAATCTCTTTCCTGATATTTTAACTATATATTGGAATAAATTTTCCATGCAAAAGAAAAATGAGTATAATATTATACACAAAAATGAACTACTCTTTCTTTCAGTTCCCCTCCAGTACTCTTATATTTTAAAACTAATGTATATATATTTGTTCTCTCTAAAGAATAATCAGAGTCTCACTCTAGGAGAACAGAAATGAAAGTATGATGAGCAAGACATTCTCATGTCATGAGAGGGAGTTAAGATAGAAGGAGCTCATGAAGAAGCCATGGTTAAGGAAGATGATCTGGGTTCCCAAAGGCATTGCTGAGATTTACTTCCAAAGAGAGGGGTACCTACTTAGACAACAATTAAAACAGGAAATCAAATAACAACATAAAGATTTTGCTGCAATAGATTTCCAAATTCTCCCCATCTTACCTCTGTGAGCAGCAAAGCCTCATGTCTTCAGCAACTGCTTGTGACTCAACAGAGATGATGATGGATTAGGGGAGCATAATTTGGGAATCCCTCTCAGAGACATGAAACTTCCCCTGGTCACAGAGTTTTGTACTTTGGGATAATCTGTCTGTGTACCTAGTAATCCAGATCACACAAGAAATATTTTTATCCTGCGTTTTCTTCTAAAAGTGCAAACTTTTCCTACAGACTCCCAGGATAGGAATAACTAAGTGATTGGACAAAGAAAATGATGGGAGTCAAAGGGCACGTGAGACTTCCCTGAAAGTAATGGCAAATGCAGAGAACATTTCAGCATCATGGCAATACTGACTAGAAAAGGATTCCTGTCTCTAAGCATGGGCCTCCTGTCTCACCTGGAGCAGATCCATGGTGGGCATATGGCAGATCTCAGTCAGCTAGCTGTACATTTCTCTCATGCTTTCTTTCTGTTGGATCATTTACACATCACTGTGCTTGAGCTGTTGGAAAATCTCTTCTGCTTCTCTCTCCAGTCTCTGCAGATGGAGATGCTCCTCTTCATAGAGAAATACTTGCATCATCTGGTATTGAGCCTTGATCGTCACATTAAGAGCATGTAATACTACATTGATATAGGAGTAGAAGGATCAACAAACACGACTCCCAACAGAAAACTTCCTACCTCAAATATTCTTTTACTGGTGTCATCAGGCAACATCTACATAAATTTCTGTCCCACAGCTGGGTCTTGAATATTTTCCAGTCCTTTCTGCCCATCTTTTTTCTGTGCTCAAATCTACTCTCCATTTAAACCAAGCCCCCTAGGTGGCCCCAGCTTCCCTCCCTGTGATGCTTACTCAGAATATTTATCCATCAATTATTTCCTCCCTCACATAGTTCTTCCTCTAGTCCTCATGTTGTTCTACCTCATTCATATAAATATTTAAATGCATTTAAGTATACACCATAATATTCAGATTAAAAACAAACAAAAATTTACTCTATAGATTCTAGCTACTGCTTTTTTTCCTCTTCTTCACAACCAAACTTAGGTAATGGTGTCTTTATACTCAGTGCCTAAGAAACTTTATCCAAACCTTCATTGCTGATCTAAGTGTGCATACCAGGTCCTGATTAGCCCCTCTATTGCTTTTTTGTGTATTAGATTTTAATGTATTATAGCAGTTTGAAACTGCTATTGCTCCCTGGGAAGATATCACTATCCTTTAGTTGGTTACTTGAATATATC
>PVIY010044424.1:0-19703 GCA_004026745.1 Myrmecophaga tridactyla
GTTGATCTTTGATAGGCTACTTTATCTATTCCCATATCTTTGGGTATTGCCTATAGGAGAAGATCCTCCAAATCCTTATCTTCTCCTCAGAATTCTCTTCTGACTTCCAGGCTCAAATTTCCAATCTTCTTTTGAAAACTTCACCAGGAACTTCTCCATCACAAATTTTACAAGCCCAAAATAATCCCTTACCTCTCTCTTTTACTCACCATCCACTGGCTTCAACTTCCAGCTGTTTCTGATCACATAGTTCCTTTCTCGCTCTTTTTTCCTATCATTAAAAATAGCAAAAAGTAGTAAAAAGACCATCTTCTTCCTTGTCTTTTAGTGTAGAGATGTCAAAATTACTCTCTGTCATCCAGTACATGTGATTAATCATTAAGTTGTAATGGAAGGAGAATCAGTACATCTTTAGCACTGATATCCTACTTCAAGCTTTGGTTCTGACCCACTCATCTTTCTCTTAGATGAGTGAAATTGTCTCTGTCTCTGAATTCAACCTCCTTACAATTCCTAGAGCTATTTTCTTACACAAGGTATGTCAATAGGCTCCCATCACCCATTGCCTTCAATTCAAACATCCCAGCATTACAAATTCAAGACTGCCCAAGACTGAGCTCATTTGAACTTCCAGTCTCCTTGTAGTCCCATATCTCAACTACTTCTGTGGACCCATGTCTCAACTACAATGGGCTGATCGCTGTGGAAAACCATGTGCTCTCATGTCTTCATTCTTTTGCTCATGCTCTCTCTGTGACCTGGACAGTCCTTCTCTTCATTTTATACAGCCTTCAATGATTAGCTAAAATGCTGTATCCTCTGTGAAGCCTTCCCTAATTTCTCCCAATTGGCCAGAATAATTCCTTTCTTTCTTTATTATTTTTTATTTTGAAAACTAACATATATAAAAGCAATAAATTTCAAAGCACACCACAATGATTTGTTGTAGAACAGATTTCAGAGTTTGATATGAGTTACAGTTCCATAATTTTAGGTTTTTCCTTCTAGCTGTACCAAGACACTGGAGACTAAAAGAAATATCCATATAATGATTCAGCAATCATACTCATTGTTAAACCCTATCTTCTCTGTTATAACTCCACCTTATCCTTTGATCTTTCTCCCAATATTTACAGGTATTTGGGCTATGCCCATTCTAACTTTTTCATGTTGGAAAGGGCTGTCAATAATATGGGATAGGGAGGTGAAGATAGTTGATGCTTTGGAAAGGCTGGTCTCTCTGGGTTTCAAGACTTTTCTGGTCCAGGGACCCATCTAGAGGTTGTAGGTTTCTGGAAAGTAACCATAGTGCATGAAACCTTTGTAGAATCTCAGATAAAGCTCTAGGTGTTCTTTAGTGTTGGCAGGAATGGTTTTGGTTGGGATTTGGCAAACCATGATAAATAACAACATCTAGCTAAAGCTTGTGTAAGAGTAGCCTCCAGAATAGCCTCTCAACTCTATTTGAACTCTCTCAGCCACTAATTCCTTATTTAGAACAATTCCTTTTTATGGACTTTCACAAGACTTTGCCTGAACAGTATTTGCTTTTATGCAACAATTTATTCTGCTTTGCATTTTCTAAAGCATGTTCTGAAGAATACCAGGCCCTTGAAAGCATCCATATATAGAGGAGTTCTTAGGTGAAGTAAATCTAGAAAATTTTGTCTACTCTTACTTGCCTTGGAGTTTCCTGATTTATATGAACACACCAAAGATTCTGAGAGGACCTGCAATAGCAAACTGACTCAGCCTTAACTTAACTTGGTTTACAGTTCTGCCTTTATTGTCTTGCCCTATACAACACCTGCTTTCTCAATGTCATACTTCTTGGTACCTTATTCCTTGCTTACACATGACGAGTACTTGATGATTGCTGGATGTGCTCTACATTCCTTCATAGATGAGGCAGTCTCAAACAATGTGTCCTCTAGTTAACTCTGCTGGAACTTTAACCAGGCCATCAGGAACTAAAGGAACAAATTATCAAACTCAGAGGGAGCTGACTTAGAAATTAGAAATGCTTGAGGCCACTATTAGTGAAAGAAATGAAGAAGATGAATCTATTTCACCACAGGATTTTCAGGGGACAATTATGAATTCTTAAAAATATTCTCACTAGTATGGTGAAATAAATATACAAATGATAAGAAACCCAATATTCAAATTAAATAGATTATTAGTTCTACTGAACCAAGTACTGCTGACCCAGCTCTGTTAGAGAAGCACCAAACTTCCTATATATGGTTGTGGCCTATACTGAATTATAGTTATGCACAATCTGGATGTTTTGGTTGGTAGTTGCAAAGTTAACACAGGCGCTGTATTCCAGGAATTTAATTCTACTATTATGTGAGTCAGTGTGCTACTGATCTACCTACTAATATGCTGAAGAGGAATTCAGTTTTTATCCTGAGATTTGATTTATAAACTTAGTGACCATTTTGCTCTGATCATGTTTTCCTTCAGTACATCTCTCAGCAGAGGGGTGTATGCAGAAGTCATGCAGAAGTCAGAAAGTGCTGCCAGCTGTTCAGTGACATTCAAATCATTTCATTTTGAAACCGTAACAAAAAAGCCACTCTAAGTGGCTTTATTCCCCCCTACAAATGAACACAGATAAATGTTGCAACTTATTTTATTAAGTGAAATGTCTTCCAAAGAACATCTGTGTAAACAAAGCAGCATTATGCATAACTTTTGGCCTGTCGCTTTTGGGCTGGCAGTATCTTCATTGCCCATTTCTCAAGTCTTAATGATGTTTTTGGCACACAGGGCTCCAACATGAAGACATACATATTTTGTGATATTTTGACCAATTTGTGTTCACCATTTTGTCTTTCTAAGCTGTAAAAATAAACTAGAACCAGAGTTGTTTCTTTCATCTTTTTCAGCCTCAGATTTAGATTTTCTAAGTGAAACATGATTTATTAACGTTATAGAAAAATAACTGTTGACTATATGGAACTAATTTCTCAAAAATATCCAAAGCAGAAACTGATTTGTATAAATTGGAAAAGGTCATTTCTTTATAATTGAGAAACTACTTCATGCTGACATTATTGGCAGGAATTTGTTATTAGGTTTAAGACATTACGTGAACGTAGAAGATTAGTTTTCAGAAGAATGACTGTTAAATTTCTCAAAGAAAGTGTCTGACCTGAGAATAACTGATTACTTAATGAACTTCTTTTTCCTTGGGCTCTAATGGAAGAAATGGCTTAGATCTAGTGAAAATTGTAATATCTACACAGGGATGTTTCATATTTGAATCTGAATGTTGACTTGGTCCTGAAATGATAGATAATAAAGCAATTAGAGGAATTTAACTTTGACATTTATTGATTAATCATTAAATTTTAAATGTTTCTCTTAGGATTTACGTCTTGGTTTATCATCCCAGTGTAGTAAAATCAATGGGCAGAAATGACAGCATAAATGATCTGTCCTGTCTTCTCATATATCTCACGTAAGTTTACTGTGTTTTGTAACAACTCATTAACTTAATCACATTTACAGATTTCTGCAAAAAGTTTTTCAGTTGTGTTTTTCTTTGCACTTTCCGCGAAGCAGAATTTGAATGCCTTGACAAAATGCATGTATTGGACTTGAAATGTACTATTTTTTCTTGGATTTTCCTATTAGCCTTATTATATAGCAGTCACCTAATTTGACAGCTTGCATATGTGTCCTAAAAATCATTAGTCATCAAACAAAACATATCTGGGAAAAGGGCAAGATCCCCAACTGAACTCTTAATGCTTTACTTTTGCATATGAAGAAACAGCAAGAGAGAGACCATTCCATTAAATTGTTCCCAAGAAATGGCATGGCGGCTTGAAAGGAGAAAGAAGACATGCTTTCCAGTACTGGGTCTGCACTAATACGTTGCCCTGGATAAGTAATTTAAACTTGCCTTGGTTTCTTCTTATAACACTATTAATTAAAGCAAATAATGAATGCTTACTATTTCCAAACCACTATTCCGAACACTTTAACTATATTATGTGAATATATATATATAAGTGAATTATGCAAGATTATGAATATATAATATAAGTGAATTATGAAAGATTATGAATATATAATTTAAGTGAATTATGCAAGATTTCATAACTAGTAAGCGGTGAAGGAAGACTTTACATCCCTCCCTATCAACAGCAGGAAGAAACGTGATCGACAAAAGAAAGTAATGGACAAACTGAGGAGTATCCTAGGCCAAGGGAAAAGTAGGTGCTAAGGTCTGGGGGCAGAAATAAGTTTTAAATGTTTGAAGTACAAAAGAAAAAAAGGACTATATAAACATATACTTTTGTTAAGCAAGGGGAAAAATGGTAGAAGATAGAGTGCTATGAATATTTGTATGAGCATACACTTCCTTTTCTTTTAAAGAAACATCTAAGAGGAGGATGGCTGGATCACACAGTCGATACACATTCAACTTTTTAAGAAACCATCAAACTGTTTTCCAAAGTATCTTTACCATTTTACATTCCTGCCAGCGGTTACGAGAGTTCAGTTTCCCCAATCTCCTTTCCAATACTTGGTGTTATCAGCCTTTTAAAGTTTATCCATTGTCATGCGTGTTGCAAAATCTTGTAGAGGTTTAAATTTGCTTTTGCCTAATGATCAATGATCAGTATCTTTTCATGTGCTTATTTGCCATCTACCATTTTTGGTGAAGTATCTGTTTAAGTCTTTTGCCTATCGTTTTTTTATTTGGGTTGTTTGTTATTTTAACTTTTGAGACTTCTTTATGTGTTCTGGATAAAAATCCTCTATTATATATTATGATTACAAACATTTTATCTCAATGTATTGCTTATTTTTTTCATTCTCTTTAAAAGTAGTTTTTTGTTTTTGGATTTTTTTTTTTGGAAGAGCAGAGGTTTTAGTTTTCATGAAATTCAATTTATTAAGTTGTTCTTTTATGGATTGTGTTTTTGGTATCATATCTAAGAAATTAGCCTAAGGACACAATGATTTTCATATATGTTTTCTTCTTATGTAATTTTAGATATTTACATTTAGGTGTATGGTCCATTTTGAGTAAATTTTTAAATAGGATGCCAAGAATGTATTAAAGTGTATTGTTTTTTGCAAATTCATATCCAGTTGTTCCAGCATGATTTGTTAAAAAGTTTATCCATTTTCCACTGTATCACCCTTGATTTTTTGTTGAAAAGCAATTGTCCATGTATGTATGGGTTTATTTTGAACTCTCCATTCTGTTCTATTGATCTATGTGTCTATCTTTATACCAATACCATGCTACCTTGATTACTGTATATTTATAATAGCTTTTGAAATGAGGTAGTGTCAGTTTTCCAAATTTGTTTTTCTTCTGCAAAATTTGTTTGGGGAATTATTTTAGATCCTTTATGTTTCCAGTGAATTTTAAATCAGTATGTCAATTTCCACACACACACACACACACACACACACACACACACACACAAATGCCTGCTAGGATTTTGAGCAGGACTGTACTGAATATATAGATTAATTTGTGAGGAATTGACATTTTAATGATATTGAGTCTTTATACCCAGGAATGATGTTTCTTCATTTATTTGGGTCTTCTTTCACTTCTTTTGGCCATATGCTACAATTTTCTGTGTACAAGCCTTTCATAACTTTTCCCAGATTTCTTCCTAAGTATTTCATATTGTTTAATACTCTTGTAAATAGTATTTTATAAATTAATTTTTTCTGATCACACATTCTTAATATATAGAAATGCAATTGATTTTTAAAATTTATCTTGTATACTACAAACTTGCTAAACTCACTTACCAGTTCTAGTAGCAAATTTGAAGTTTCCATTGGATTTTCTTCATAAACAATTATGGTGTCTCCAAATAAAGACAGTTTTAACTTCTTTCTTTTCAAACTGGATGTCTTTTCTTTTCTTTCCTTATTGCACTGACTAAAACTGCCTGTAAAATGTTGACTGGATATGTTGAGAGAAGACTTGCAGCTGATTTTACAGGAAAAGCCTTCAGTCTTTCCCTTATTAAATAGGATGCTTTAGCTATAGGGTTTTGCAAATTCCCATTATCAAGTTGCAAAAGTTCACTTATATTCCTACTTCACTGAGGAATTTTATCAGAAATGGATTATGAATTGCATACAATGCTTTTTCTGTGGTTTTTAAAGATGGTTATATGGTTTTACTTTCTTATTTTTTTAATATGGTGAATTGAATGGATTGATTTTAGAATGTTATACCAACTTTCATTCTAGGAATAAATGTGCTTGTTCCTGAAGTATCATTTTTTATATATTGTTGGATTTAATTTGTTAAAATTCTGTTTAGAATTTTGTTTCTATGTTCCTGTGGGTCTGTATTTTCTTTTCCTGTAATGTCTTTGTCTGGTTTTGGTGTCCAGGTAATGCTTACCTCACAAAGTTAGGAAATAGTCACTCCTATTGGAAAAAGTCATTCTTACTGGAAAAATGTAAAACTGAAAACAACTGTTTGAAGGCTCTGGATGAAAAGCAACCAAGGAAATCAAGACTTGGGGGTGGGGTTGGGGAGGGCAGATTGAAATACAGAGAGTAAAAAAGGTGGGAAGTACAGAAAAGAACATTAAGGTCTAACAGCCATGTAATTGGAATCCCAGGAGGAGCAAAGTCAGAAAATGAGGAAGAAGTAACACTTGAAGAGAGAATGCTTGAAAATTTTCTAAAATTGAAAAAAAAATCAAATCAAATATTTAAGAAGCTCTACAAAAATAGATAAATTGAAAGAAAATCACCCCCAGCTCACAAGTGACAACCTAGAATTTGATATCCAATAAAACATCCCTTAAAAAATTAGAGAGAGATAAATTGCAGATCAGAGCTAACAACAACAGTAAGAATTCATCAGCAGCACAATTCCAGTTAACAAAATATTAAGAGCCTTCTTTGATTATAAGGAAAATGGTGCTAGATGGATGCCTAGCTATTTGGGAACGAATCAGGAGACCACAAGGAGAAATATGTGGGTGAAAACAAAAGCATATCGTCTATTTAAAACAATAGCACTAATGTTTTGTGGGGATTTAAAATATATGTATATTTAGAATACACTTTAACAGTAGCACAAAAGAGGAGAGCAACAAATGAAGTTTAAAGTGTCTAAATGTCTTTACACTGTCTAGGAGGTTGTAAATGTAACAAAAATTAAGGCAGTCATTAAAAAGTTAAGATGCTTATTGTAATCTATAGGATACATATGAAAGTATAATAAAATTATGTAGAACTAATTAATGGAGTGGGGAAATTGAATAATAATAAAATTTATAAGTAATCTGAAAGAATGCAAGAAAGAAAAGAGGGATTGCAATTAAGACAGGAAAAATGGAGAACAAATAGTAATATAGTAGATATTAACCCAAATATTATTTGTAATTACCTTAAATATATTATTTGAAACAAATTAGTTCAACAGGAAAACATAAAATCTTAAATTTGTGTGCACCTAGAAAAAAACAGCATCAAATTATGTAGCAAAAATTGGGAGAACTAAAATATATAGACAAATCCACAGTCACTGATTGAGGTCTTAAGCACATCTCTCTCAAAAACTAATAAAACAGTCAGACAAATTTGACTGGCTGCCATATATAGAGTTATGCAACCAATAAATGTAGAACACATTCTTTTCAAGTGTACATGAAACAATTAGAAAGATAATTATATATTGGGCAATAAGTTTTAACAAATACCAATAATTTGAAATCATATTGAGTATGTCCTCGTCCACAGTGTAAATGAGCTATAAATTAATAATAAAAAATCTAGAAAATCTCCAAATATTTGAAAATTAGGCAATTAAGTACATCGAGATGTATTCACACACAAAGATGTATGTGTTTTGTTTCACTTAACATCGTATGGTAATTTTCCTTATAGTTTTCTGTATAGACACAGTCCAAGACTCTCCTGTCATTTCCTTCTCATAAAGCATGAGACTTCAGGGCAGCCAAATTTATGTAGCTCCAAGACAAAAGAGAAGCTAAAGGAAATCTTTCATATTTCTACCTCTACAGGTTTCTTTTCTTCGCTATTACCAGTCTTCTCAGATCTTAGGTGTTCTCTTCTAAAATGCACCATAAGAAGACAAAAATGCACTTTATTTGAGCTTTTGGATGCCCCTGTGGAAATGTATTAGAGGGAAGTGGGATAGAATAAGGTGTTTTAATAATTTGCTGGCTCTCCCAGAGGGAAGGCGGAGGAAGAAAACAGAACATAGAACTAACCTTTAGTTTATTTCATTCCATCTTCAAAGGAGCTGGAGAGGAGACTAAAAGTATTATCCCTGTATAGAAGAATCCGAAATTCAGTGAGATAGAAACATTAGCCTTTAGGTCTGCATTCTGTTCCTGAAAAACCCGCCCAGGTCTGCAGGGCAGGGTCTCAGGAAGGGGAGAGTCAAAAGGGATGTCGGACAACTCCCAATGTTTTAGGAAACGTAAGTGGTAATGGCGCCCTAAAAAGCTGTCAGAAGCAGTTCATCTTTACTAATCAAGTCCTAACTTAACATATATTTTTTAGAAAGCATGAAAGTGTCTCAAGCTATGGACCATTATTTGACACTGACAATCTTATAACCCTCTACAGGCCAGACTACCAGCACGTGTGATATGCATTTTCAAATTGTATTTATATTTTCCATCTGTATAGTCACCGTGTGTGCATGTATTTTCAACTTTAAAACATTACAACATTTGGGGTACGATGTTTAAAAAAATGAGAGCCTCAACTGCATTATTCTCTTGTTTAGATAGACCAATAAGACCCTAACTTTGCATGTCTTAAATTTAATACTTAAAACAAGAGAGTTGTTCATTGTTTCAGATGGAGTGAGGTCACACCACGGGAAGGAAAGAAATATATCTTTTTAGGAATGCTGTTCACCCTGATTCCACCGCTGCTGTCCTTGGGGTGTGCACCCGCGCGGGTCAGCGCAAAGCAGCCGCGGCTGCGCGATCCCAGCTTCTCTAGGAGCGCCGACGGGATCCGCCGGGGCGCCAGCAGCAGCGCGGGGCACACGCGGCAGGCAGAGGTCAGGCTCTCGTGGCGTGTGTCTCCGCTGTGGATGTCGTGTCTCTCCGTCACTGGCGGGCTTCGCTACTGACGCTTCAGGAAGGGCAGACAGATCCTCCGGACCAGCCAGGTAAAGCCAGGATCCCTTTTGAGTTTGCTATTCTCTAGGGCGCACGGAATCCAGGGTGCCTGGAGCTCGCTGCCGCGAAATAGTTGGGGTGATACGGATCTCCCGGGAGTGTCCTAAAGCCACGCAGATAGGCTTGCATTTTTTCCTAAAAAAGGTAAAGGGACTCTTCTCTCTCTGTCACTTCGTTTGATGAATGCCGCGGGTTGGAATGGAACTCAACAGGTAGCCCAGAGAGATTGCGTGGGGGTGGGTTTGGGGCACCGCCCCTCTTTCCAAAGCTGCACGTCGTCTAGCCTAACCTGTACTTTCCATCCCGCTTTTCAGCCCCCGGAGTGGCCGCGACCGCGCGGGTTGCGGAGTGGAAGGAACGCGCCCCTCCGGGAAGGCTGGAGAAGCGCTCCAGGTGCAGTGGCGAGCACCCCGCCAAGGTCCCGGCGCCCGGCCCCTGGAGAGATGCCCAACGCGTCGTCCTCCGAGCCCGGCCCCGCCAACGTGACGAGCCCGCCGCCTCTGCCGCCGCCGCTGGCCGTGGCTGTACCCGTGGTGTACGCCGCCATCTGCGCCGTGGGGCTAGCGGGCAACTCCGTGGTGCTGTACGTGCTGCTGCGGGCGCCGCGCACGAAGAGCGTCACCAACCTCTTCATCCTCAACCTGGCCATCGCCGACGAGCTCTTCACGCTCGTGCTGCCCATCAACATCGCCGACTTCCTGCTGCGCCAGTGGCCCTTCGGGGAGCTCATGTGCAAGCTCATCGTGGCCATCGACCAGTACAACACCTTCTCCAGCCTCTACTTCCTCACCGTCATGAGCGCCGACCGCTACCTGGTGGTGCTGGCCACGGCCGAGTCGCGCCCGCTGGCCCGCCGCACCTACCGCGCCGCGCGCGCCGTCAGCCTGGCGGTGTGGGGCCTCGCCACGCTCGTGGTACTGCCCTTCGCCGTCTTTGCGCGGCTCGACGACGAGCAGGGCCGGCGCCAGTGCGTGCTGGTCTTCCCGCAGCCGGAGGCCGTCTGGTGGCGGGCCAGCCGCCTCTACACGCTGGTCCTGGGCTTCGCCATCCCGGTGTCCGCCATCTGCAGCCTCTATGCCAGCCTGCTGTGCCGGCTGCGCGCCATGCGCCTGGACAGCCAGGCCAAGGCGCTGGACCGCGCCAAGAAGCGGGTGACCGTGCTGGTGGCGGCCATCCTGGCCGTCTGCCTACTCTGCTGGACGCCCTATCACCTGAGCACCGTGGTGGCCCTCACCACCGACCTCCCGCAGACGCCACTCGTCGTCGCCGTCTCTTATTTCATCACCAGCCTCAGCTATGCCAACAGCTGTCTCAACCCCTTTCTCTACGCCTTCCTGGACGAGAACTTCCGCAGGAGCCTCCGCAAGCTGCTGACCTGCCGCGCCTCGGCCTGAGTCCCCGGTCCTCTCCCTGCGGCCCGGGCCCGGGACATCCGAGGAGCAGCGCAGCTCTCCAAAGCCCTGTGCTTCATGCTCCAGGAGAACCGCAGACTACAGCGGGCGATCCCCGTCCGCAGCAGCAGCCTCTTCGGAAACCTTCTAGAGATGCACCCCAGACTGGCTGAATCCGAAACCAAGGGGAGGCTGATACCGGCCGCAGGTGAGCACCGCTGTGACCCAAAACCACTAGGCTGACCGAGGGGAGTAAGGAGAGAGAAGGGGGACAGAATTGCCAGGACCCCGCCAGCGCTTTGCGACGGAGACTCTACGTGTGGCCTGCGGCAGGCTGAGCACAATTGAGCGGACTAGTCCGACGGGGCCGCGGGGTCCCTCCTGCTCCCGCCGGCGTCGGCCAGGCGCTCGCCTCTGCACGTTTCAACTCCGATTGCAGCCAGCGACTGTCTTGAACTTTTTCTCAAGCCAGCCCGCGGCGCCTCTGCTCTGCTCGCTGGAGGAGGGGTCAAGGAGCCTGATTCCGCGGTCGCCGCTGGGAGATGCCCTGGGCTCGGTCAAGGCCACCGAGAATGCTGGTTGCCGAGGGCTCCCGGGGAAAGCAGGCCAACAACAGGGGAAAGCTGGGAGGTCCAGAGGGCGTGTATGTGTATCTTATTCTAACTGCTCAGAATAGTGATAAAGAATCCCCGCTCCCAGGCTCCGCGCCGCCTTCTTACTTTGCTTTTGCTATTCCTACCTCTGTCCTCACCTGAAATTGCCCCAGCACTCAGACTCGGCAGGGACCCTGGCCGGCCAGTTCCGAGAGGATCAGAAGCCTGGAAAAGTCTCCCTCCCGCGCGGCTCTGGCGCCCCCTGGAGGAGGCAGCACCCCGGCCAAGTCCTGATGCATAAACGCTGGGTTTGCATGCACCTGGCTGACTTGCCCGAGACACTTCTGGGGCTACTAGTTCTGGCTTCTTTCGACAAAGACTTCGTTACCCCCACCTCCTTTGCCCCAACCGACCTCTCAAATGATCTGGACCTTTTGGTTGTTGTTATTTGTGTGCATTTTGTTTTTCAGGACTGTGAACTTTGAAAATGCTATTATCTGTATGTTCTAACCTCCCACGTTGCTATGAGAATCAAATGAGATAAAGATAATGCATTGACTACTACAGTGTTTTAAAAGTTATTTTTCTGTGGTATACACATTCCAAACAGGAGTGAACATTCATGAAAACGTTTCTTTGCTGCGGTGGGACAACGTTATATACTGAGAAAGAGTGAAAGTGTGGCCTGCAGGTTTTGTTTACTGAGTTTGATGGGGGTTCCAAATCAACTTATCAATTATTTAGGTTCAACATGCCTTTTAAAAATATATGGAAGGGAAAAACTCTCCCCTTTAATTTTGATGAATGAGGATGGCTTCCTTAGCTCTATGATAACTCCTAGCTATCAGTTTAGAAAATGTAAATTTAGAAATCTTCTGCCTTGAGTGGCAAATCATAGTAAATTGCTCAAAATGAAGCTTTTCATCTCCAGTGCTGATGATTGAGGGACATCATTGGATTTGAACAGTCCTCTTCTGGAAGTTTCAGAGACCTCGTGATTCATTTTAGTCACTTTCAAATTTCTGGGAGACACATCATTGATTTTCTTTGTGACTCACAAAATTCTTTTATGAATCCTTCGTGCTTTTGCAACATTAAAGTTTTGAGCTTAGTGTAATTTCCAGATTATCTAAGCTGAGGGAGTAAACTGGACATTTGGTTACAAGCAGAACCAGGTGCAATCATCTGGATTCAAAACCTCATCCGTCTTCATGAACTCAGTTGTGTTTTGACAGCCTCTGGACAAAGATTTGGGGACACCGAGTGACCCTGATCAGTTGTAGAGCTGTCTATGGAGAGGACTGCTAGAAGAGTATTTGGACTGGCATGCTGTCTTGTCCACACGGAGGCATGGTTGGGCATCCTAGAATGCGTGGGTGATTAAACAGGACTTGACAGTTCAATTTCACACTGGCTTTCTAAATCATCTGATGAACTGCTATATTGTTATTTCTAGTTTGTTGCCCTTTATATTGGCACGTAGTGGTTAAAATTGTATGTCTCACACTTTCTTTTTATGTCTTAGGTAACAGGTTGAATAAATATGCAGATAGCTTTACAGAAAGTAGAATTGATTTGCATCATTGTATTGCAAAGGTTTTTACTGTGTTGAATTCTTGCAGTCTTTGTGTAAATTATGTTTTTCTTTTACCAGATCTGAAATTTTAAAATGTGTACTGGATTTTATTTAACTTAGCAGAGTTATGTAATGTATGTGCTTATGCTTTCTCTTGAGACATGCAGAAACTTTGCTATTCCATAACAGAGCAGATCAATTTAAAATAAAAGTTGAAACATCCTGTGTGATAAGTGAGTATTCTATTTACTGAGAGCATGTGATCCATAACTCAGGCACCTTAGGGTTTATACATTATTAACTTATTGATACTGCCTTTGTGGAAAAATTATGTAATGGATAAGCAATGAATACACAGAAGTATTTGGCAGGATAAGATTAAGGATGAGATACCCCTCCCTTTAATTTGGTTGATTGTGAAAGGATTTAAAGCTGCTGATTACCATAAAGACTAAAACACATGCTGGGCAGAGAAAGGGTGATAGGCTTTTATCATATAATCACCAACCCCACTTCTTGAATATTTGAGCAGCTGGTTTGGGAGTGAGAAGGAAAGAGAAATTGTTTGTCAGCACCCACATAGCTCTTTCTGCTAGTGAGGTACATATACATGGCACAAATATGTGCAAGGTAGAGGGTCTCACCTGGAAATGTCTTTTGTGTAAAAAGACAAATGTCCTTTGTGTAAAGGACATTTTACCTCCTTTTACCCACAGGTGGGGACCACCACCATCACCAATGTTCCACCATGAGTGACAAACATCATAGAATGTTATGTTAAAGAAAAAAAAACACAATGCTATATACAATTTTCCTTTCTTAGGGCAAGATTAGGGCCAGCACTTCAGTCCCCACTGAACATGAAAAGAAAGTGAGATGCATGGAAGTAGCTCCACCTGGCCAGGGCCCCAAAAGATCCATCACAGCCATCTGGATTCCGGCTGTAGGAATAGTTGTATCTTTCTCCAGCACAGATTAAATTAGTTGCAATGTATAATTTGGAAACATAAGATTATAGAAGAGATGGATATCTTTGAAATATTGAGTGGATTAAGCAAGGTAAACCTATTACTGCATCCTGTGAGATAAAGGGAGATAGGATTTAATAATAGAACTTCAATCCTCACTTAAAGTCTTGGAAGGCATATGGGGTTGTTAAAAATTATCTGAGAATAAGAATTCCTTGAGCAGGGCTGGCTGGCTTCCTGAATCTCAAAGGCACCATATGCTGGGCAAATCTCCAGTCCTGCTCCAGGCTGCACCATTTATGTGGAATGGAGTATTAATGGCACCTCTATTTACACAGAACAGAGTTTTGCAATGGATGACACTGTCCTTGAATTTAGGGCAAGGTGCATTTATTTATGCCATATCTTGTAAGTTTACATAACGATACCAGATATCATTAACTAAAAGAAAAAGATGGGGAAAGGGCAAATGAGTTAATATTCCACCTCTAGAAACCCTGCAAGGATGGGTGAATGCCATGCTTCCCACAATCTCCCAGAACGTGATTTCTCTTTGGTTTCTGTTTTGCTGCACACAATGACAGCAGCCAGATCCAATGTCCTACTGGACAGCAGCCTGGCTCTTCCACCAATGCCTGTGTGAACAGACAGCTCTCCTACTTCAGGGATGGGCTGTCCCTAGAAGCATCCCCCAGAGGGCCTGGAGACTTCCTGAGAAGACATCACATAGGGAGAACTGCCCTAGGCAGGCCACGGCACAACATGGAAAAAGTGTGTGATCCTTAACTATGGATTGTGTGTGGTCAGAATGCAGGAGAGACTGAAGAACCCAAGGTGAGGGACTTACTTAAGAATGCTGAAGAGTAAAAAGAAAACAGATATTTTAAATGCTTCCTCCATTGACAAATTAGCTTACTTGGACAGCAATGGAGGAGAAAGGACCAGTCATGTTTAGTGTTGGTAGTATTAATGAAACAAATTCAAGAAGAGGTGTAAATATTTACACCTGCAAAAGCACCAAATAGATTGTCCATATTTTCCTATATGACACTGTTGGGATTACTGTGGCCCTCCCTCTTGGTATAACTGCCACTCTTTTTTGCTGACTTTCTACTTAATCTCTATAAAAGGATTCCAGGGGTCCCAACTAAAAGGGAGTTTCTCATATCTCCTAAAGAAATTGCATCTTGGGTTAATTATTACAATTTGTTATTATAATTAAAAATTGTAATATGCCATTAAACACTTTTATGTAAAATGCAAGTACATTTTAAAGTACCAAGTTTATTAAGTAATAGGGTTTCTTGTGATTTTTATACCTCCAGTGGAAAGGAGGAATGCATTTACATAGATTACTATTGAATAGTTCAGGAATGATATTAAAAACAATGATGCATTCATTGTTTTGAACTTGCATTGAAAAATTTTGAGCTCAAAGAATGTTTAATTCTTAAATTTTTGAAATGGTTTTATTTTTTTATTTTTATTTATTTAATTTATTTTTGCATGGGCAGGTACCAGGAATCAAACCCGGGTCTGAAATAGCTTTATTTTTATCAATGTAATACATATGTGTAATTTAAAGTTTCCAACTCTATACTAAAAGACTCATAAAAATAAGCAGCAATGCCCTGCCCAGTTCTTCTGCCTCTTTAGTCCTGCTCAGAAAAACTTTAACAGTGTATTATGGGATTTACCTCTTGACTGCTAAATAATAGGTTTACATCTCCATGGAGGTTATAATTCATTAATTTTAGACACATAATTAAGAGGATTTACTTGGACCATTGGCGTTCTTGCAGGTTCCCTATTCTGTATAGATTTTTACTCCATCTCCTTGTTTTTATTGCGGCAGAGCCACTTCAGCCAAGCCACCAGGTGTGCCTGTGAACGAGACAATAAGTGCTTGTTGCATGTGTCACTGCACTTGGGAATTTTGTTACAGTGGAAATTTTATGTGACATTTTGTGGCAAAAGCTGAGCCACCTGATAAGATTTTATTTATTTATATAGTTGCTTGTTCATTTATTTATTTTGCATGGGCAGATACCAGGAATCAAACCCGGATCTCTGGCATGACAGGTGAGAACTCTGCCACTGAGCCACCATTGCCTTCCCAAGATTTTACTTTATTATGTGTCATTATATGAATAACTTATTCTGTGTCTAATTTTAACTGTTCTATTCAGATGCAGGCACTTTTTCTTGCCTGATCTTTGAAGTATATTCTATGATATTAATGTAATATCTCTCAAGTAACAAATAATAGTGTCTAAAATATCAAAATGTTGATTGTTTAGACTTCTCAGGGAAGAGTCTTCTCTTGATTCTAGGGCATTTTGGTGAATGAATAAGAAAACTGTTTTGATTAATTCTATTTCTTGTTTTCAGCAGAGGGAGCCACATTGATAAAATAAACATACAGGAGCTATTCTATTTACTTTCTATTTGTTTAAGGCGTTTGTGTAAAGTGGACTTGCCTGCCATCTTAAGGACAACTTTATGCAGAAAAATCAGCCTTTGCAGTTGTGGTTGGGGTAACTTTTCAGAAAACAGAAAATGAAAAAAATCTCATTTATTTTTTTCCCTTGCTGAGGCTCCTTATCTTTCTATAGATTTCATAATTATCAACTTTTAGTGGTATACTATTCCATAAAGTGAAAATATAATCATTTCTTTTACCAGTTTTCTATTGTTTCCCCTTTACTATTCATATTTTAAATTATATTTCCTATTAATAGGATGGGCATTTTCATGCATATATTCTATCTTTTTTGGACCATTTCAATTAAGGTATACCTGGAAACGGAATTATGTTTTCACCTTCCAACATCAAAACCTTCAAACCCTGCCATCTTCCCCTTTTCCCTCCTGCCATATGAAAGAAAACTCTCTCGTATCAAACATCAACTGCATCTCATGTGCTCTGGACTTCTCACCTTCACAAGGCCATCTTTCTTTTGGTTATTCCATTATTCCCTTCTAAATTATTCATGTGTACCTCCTGTTGCATACTGTTTATTGGCATTCAAACATTCATTAACATAAATGTTAAATGTTAAGATGTTAAGATTCTTTAATATCTTCAACTCCAACAATTAAAAAAAAACACTTCCTTATGTTCTATCTTATAAATGAATGCCAGCTAATAAATGTAGAAGGAATGATAGAATTAGAAAAATCACCCTTTTGCAATTAAGATATCAGCCATTTTTTGGTAATTGATTCAAAGAAGGCTTATTGATGGATGCAAAACTGTTGGTTGAAAGATTTCTTGGGAATTAGTATATTTGCCTTATACAAAAATATCACCTCTAAGATTACTTGCTAATTAGAAGAGGAAATATAGACCTTTATAAAGAAGACATCTGGTTATATTCACAAGCAACCTGATTTAGCATGACTAATGACAAGGCAGCCAGAGGTATGTGCCATCTGTCAAACTGCACTAAGACATACATGTTACTGCAGACAATGTATTCTTGACCATATTGTTTAACCTGAATCTAATCAAACATTCAACTATCTTCCGGTTAACAGGAAAAAACTAGCAATATAGGAATAGGAAAAACAATTCCATGAGGAAACTAATTGCAAAAATCTAGAATGTGGGCCAATTCTATAAAACAATCATCCTGCTGAACTCTCCAGAAAGTCGATGCTGCAAAACACAAAAGAGTCAGAGGAAAATGCTCTATGTTAAAAGAGACAAAAGAAAAATAATAATCAAAATCAATGCATGTGGCTGTTGCCATCTTAGGCTTCAGCCCACCTGCACATAGCCTCACAATAAAGGTCCTGTGACTGAGTTTTGGTTTCTTTCCTTCCCCACACAATCGAAAAACCTATCATTTTGGTGCTGAAACCCAGGACTGGGAATGGAGACAAAATCTCCATGAAAGAGATTGGAACTCAATTTCCTAACTTCAGCACCAGCACCAGCGAATCTTCTCTGGTGAATCTTCACCAGCGAGTCACTGGAAGTCTGACTGCCCCCAGAGCCCTCAAGGCATGAGAACATCAGTTACCCACTCAAGCAAGACCCCAGGCTTTGACCTCCCAGAGCCCCTGGGACTGGCAGCAGAGGACTCAAGGTATTTGGGAACTGTGCAAGGCCCCACAGCTGTCACTCAGGCGAAACCTCAGGTAACTAACTCTCTTAGTAGCAGCTGCAAAAATTTATTCTTTCACTTCATAAAAATTAAATGCTAAAGTCAGCTAAATTCATTTAATATATTATAAGAAGCCTAAAAAAATGTTCAGTGTTATAATTTAACGTCCCTGTCAACTACTTTGTTTCATTCTAATGCTTCTGTAAAAGTTTTTGCAGTAATCTACCAATCAAAAATTCATCTTCAATGAAAGGACACTTTTAAAAAAAGCAAGACAAGAATATAAATTATGTTCTACCTGTTAACTAATCTAAACTTAGTTATATTGGAAAAAGAAACTAAACCTCTGTTTTAACCTAAAAGTCTTACAAAATAAAATAGAAGTAATAAAGAGGGCACACACACACAAAAATGATGCATATGACAACTTGTCATAGCTTGGGTATATTCTATCCTATTTCTCCTCTCCTCTAAAAACAATTTTAATTCCACTTTTTTTTTTCACAGGCAGGCACCAGGAAGCAAACTGTAATTCCACATTTAATACCCCTTATCATAATTATACTACTCCTCATTTTAGGGACCTCCCTCTAACAACTCTTACCCAGCTTTATTTGCAGAATGTTTGAGTAATGACAGGTCAGACCATTGACAACATGCTGCTACTCTGGCAAAAACACCAGTACCAGCCACTTCCCTGTGATGTAATGTAGGAAGCTTTACGCCCTCCACCAGCCAGAAGCAGATACAGAAGACAGACTCTCACCCTTCAGCATCCCAAGAAAATGAAAAGAAAAAGGCTGGAATGATAGGCAGAACCCCTTCCCCCATGATGCGTCCAACCCCTAGCAAATATTCCAAGAAGCTTCCCCCCACCCATGATTTCCAGGAAACCCACCAAGCCCACCCCAGCCCATGCCCTCTTGCCCTCTGGCAGGTGTGATCTTGAGATAAGCTCCTGTCATGGTTAGGGACATGTGTCAACTTGGCCAAGTTGTGGTACCTGTTTATCTGATTGGGCAAGCGCTGGCCTGTCTGTTGCAATGAGGATATTTCATAGGATTAGGTCATGATCACGTCAGCTGCATCCACAGCTGATTCCATTTGTAATCAGCCAAAGGGGAGTGTCTTCTGCAATTAGTGATGCTAAATCTATTCATGGGAAGCCTTTTAAGGAGAACTCAGAGGAGACAGGTTCCATTCCTGCTTTAGCTGGTGAGCCTTTCCTGTGGAGTTCATCCAGACCCTCCATCGGAGTCGTCGGCTTCACAGCCTGCCCTGTGGATTTTGGACTCTGTGTTCCTGCGGTCACGTGAGACACTTTTATAAATTTTATATTTGCAAGTGTTCCCTGTTGATTCTGTTTCTCTAGAGAACCCTAACTAATACATCTTGGTACTGGGAGTGGTTCTTAAGAAACAGAATATTAAAAATGGGTTTTTATGAATGGTTTTCTACTCTGACTGGACTCAGAGACACTAAGGACTCTGATTCCTGTAATCAGAGTGACACTCCCAATCCATGGAGTGAGTTGGCAAAAGAGATAGTCAAAATATCATCATTCGATTCTCCTAATGCTTCGCTTGTACAAAGCCAGACTCTGGGGGATAATGTTTTTGACACCTTTACAGAATTTTGTAGAAATAAGAGTTATAGAGATGTTGGTTGGTTGTTGTTAGATACACTGTCTACATTAAGGGGTGAAAAGGATGGGCTTAAGGCTTCAAACGAGAAGCTTAAGCGCCGTCTGAAAGATGTAGACGTTTCTATGAGTATCCTGAAGGAAAATCTTATTTCCTGTAGCCATAGACTTGAGATCTCTGAAAATCAGACTCAGAATCTTATTGTTAGAGTAGCAACTTTACAACGTAAACTGAAATCTCAGTC
>PVIY010044425.1:0-19708 GCA_004026745.1 Myrmecophaga tridactyla
TTATTTCTTTTTCTGTTGTCTTTTTATTTCTTTTCCTGAATTGATGCAAATGTTCTAAGAAATGATGAATATGCAACTATGTGATGATATTGAGAATTACTGAATATATATGTAGAACGGAATTATATGTTAATGTTTTTGTTCTTATTTTTTTTAATTAATAAATAAATTTTTAAAAAAAGAAACAAAGGAAGAAGTTCTAAAGGATTTTGAAGACTTGGCTGGGAAGCTTCCGTGGTCAGACCCTTTGAAAGTACGGAAAATAAACACCAGTTTCAAGAGGAAAAAAAAAAAGCATAAATAAATCATAATTCAAATAAAGGGAAGATTGATAGAGGACAAAAGGGACAAAACAGATGAGAGAGATTTTAAAGAGTTCACTAACAGCTCCTTAGATGCACATATTTTAGACTATTAGGAAAATCCAGCCATCAAAGAGGAGATGTCAACATAAGAAGGTGATGATTTAGCATCTTCCAAAGATGAGACTGATGAAAGCTCAAGAGAAGAAGCTGAGCCTCGAGTGCTGAAGTTTAGAGTCACATGCAGCAGGGCAGAAGAGAAATATTGCTCTACCTCAAATGAGGCTGCAAGAGATTTTGGGGGTGCTGTTCAAGATTATTTTAAGTGGAAGGCTGACATGACCAACTTTGATGTGGAGGTTCTTTTGAATATCCATGATAATGAAATAGTTGTGGGCATTGCACTGACAGAAGAGAGTCTCCACCGAAGAAATATCAGCATTTTGGACCTACAACTCTTAGATCTACTCTTGCCTGTGGGATGCTCAGGCTCTGTGCTCTTCAACCTTCTAATATAATAGAACAGGGGCAATACCAGTAGAGGAGGCTACTGAATGATCTGTTACCATATTGCTGGTGATAATAAGCCATTGGCTGTGAACAGAGCAGCAAATAACGTCTCATCTTTATTGACCAAGAACCAAGTTAAAGAAAGTAAACCATCCTGGGGGTTGCCTATAGATGCTTTCCAATGAGATATCTGCAATCTGCTATTGAGAACTGGCTCTGTGGCTATTGTAACAGATAGGCCATTTGGGAAAAAGATGGGCTGCTAGAAGAGAAATTGGAAGCTTTATTCAGCTTGCCTATGGGAAATGAGCTGCGTCTGTAGACCTGGAATAGGTCGAGCTGTACTACTTACTCAGGACAAGAAATGCTTTGCCAAGGCATTATCTGGAATGGGGCATTTGTGGCGAAAGGTGCATACTGTCTGGGTGAATATAGGGGTCTTCATGCTGCAGTTTATCTTCTGAAACATACCACCCAGGCTTTTATTCATCATTCAGAACAAGATGCAGAAAGAGGAGACCCTTGGTGATGAAGATGAAAATGTCTACATGAAGAACCTGCTTTGAGAGGAAAAAAATATGTAGTTTGCACTGTGTTTAAACTGTCCAAAGCACTTCACCCTGCTTAATAAAAAGTGTAAACGTTAACATGATGGAATTGAAAAAAGCAGAGCCTTTTCTTTGGAGCTGTTAGGAAAGGGTAGGTGAGTAATTAGTAGTTTTTCTTAAAATGCTTTAAAGATACCTGCTAAAATGCTGTTGAATTTGGATTTGGAACATGTTTTCAGGCTTTCTAATAGTTCCGGTTTTCCATTGTGGCCTAAAGGAATGGCAGAGAACAGATCAGAGCACCTTAGGCCTCCTCTCCAGTGCCCAGGCAGGCTTTGCTTTTCATTTGCTCAAGTTCTTGTTACCTCATCCTCAAAAAGAAGCGTCAGTGCGTTTTGTGAAGTGTTTGCCCCACTTAAAAGACCTGAAGGAAAGTTTACGATCTTCCTTAAATATTAAAATATGCATATTATGCAGATTAATACATGGAACTAAAATAAAGGATTAGGATTTATCCTAGGGATTGTAAAAATACTTAACTGGTAATAGTATTACAAACCATTTTTATTTGTAAATGGAAGTAAATTTATAGGTTGATAGATGGTATGGGACCAATAAGCAAAATTAAAGCAAATTTTTACTTTCAGTTCACAAAAGTTGTGTTACTTTTCAGAACCAAACAAAAATCTGTCAAAGTGAGATTTTTATTGGTTTCTTAAAGGGACTAGAGAACAAAGAAATTATCTGAGTGAAAATTTTTACTTTTTACGTCAGTGTAAATTCTGTTTATTTTTTCTCTTGGATGACTTTTCGCATTTGGTTGCTTTTCCAGTTGGAGTACTTCTTGAGATGGTTTTGTGGAAAATAAAATAACCTCAATATTTACTCCTGAAAACAGTGCCTCCCTGAGTCAAAGAACAGTTGAGGTTTTATGTGGAATTTTCTTTATAGTAATCTGTTTATTTTGGAGTTTCTGGCTGCATTCTCTTTAGATTTTCAGTGTCATGTTAGTAATTTTATAGTTATTACTCATTTTACTTTCCAATGTCTCACATTTAGAAAGAATAAAGAGCTCACATTAGTTAACTATAGCCAGCAGTTCCAGTTTGGTTTCTCTCTCTGACATATTACCCCACACTTGAGCCTGAAATATAAATAAACACATTTATAAATGTTAAAAAAAAACCCAAGTTGGCAATTTTGCCTGAAAACCAACAGTAAAAGGACTGAGCAGAACATAGCAAAACCTCATTTCCCTCTGAACTATTTTCTGAAAATGGACCAGGACCCAAAGGCAGACATGTGGCTCATGGGCTGGCTGCCCTTATCTCACCCATGGGGCTTCTGGGGGCCAGAAAAGCCCAGGCTTCACCACAGCTTGCTTGGTGCAGTTATGGTGGCATTTGGTGCTTTCTCAGGCTCAGGGGAACTGCCAGCCCTCCCCCCACCCCCATCTTTCTCTTTGGACAGCCAACGGGGACTTGGAAGGGGAACTGGGAACCAGTAAACCCTTATCTGGCCCAAATGAAACATCATCTTTTTTCTGTGGCTTCCCCACCCAAAGCAGAATAAACCTTCCCCTTGACTACATTCCCAATGCATCCTAGAGTTCCTCTGTGCCACCGTGTACCCCTCAAGGGATACAAATTGTGGATCCCAGGGCATGGTGTGGTCTCTGGCAGGAGGCAGGTGTTAATAACATTTGTTATATTAAGTTGAATAGTAATGAAGATCCAGAATGAAGCACGCCTCTGGGACATCTAAGTTAACTCAGTGGCCTAGCAGAATTAAATGGTGCTCTGAGGCGATAAATTGCTTTTGTCTTTGGTTCCTACACACTGCCACATAGCACACTCTAATAAATTCATTTGGTAGTGCCCCCCACAGTCTGGCTCTCAGAGACGTCCCTCTCTGCTTCTGCCCCTCCCTGCCCCCAGCTCCCCCAACCCCCACTGTGGCCCTGGAACAAATGCCAGTAGACTTCTCTGGATGGAGGTGAACTCTTTATTCCATTAGTGACCAGTACAGCAGTGCCGCAACACAGCAGGGGCCCTGCCTGAGAACCCCAGGCAAAGTAGAGAAGGATAGGGCTGGATATAGAGCAGAGGGACAGGTACCCCCAACTCTAGGGCCCTAAGCTAAGCTGGCCAAGGTGAAGGAGTCTTCCCTCCCTCCCTCCCTCAGCAGTCATGAGAGAAAGGACTGGGAAAGGGTGGACCTGTCTATGGACAGTAATGCAATCTGAGTCATCCACCATCCTTCCTAAAAGCACCAGGACAGCAGTGATGAAGGAATGTTTCAGGGCAGGGCCATGAAAGGACTTGTTGGGACAGCTAAGGGTGGACTCAGCTCGTGTGTGTGTAGCAGGGGCAGCCACCTACAGTATTCAGCAAATGTGACATAGCTGCTGAGCCACAGGACCCGCCTGAGGGCAGAGGAGACCAGGAACAATGGCCTCAGAGCACCAAGGCCTGGGAGAGGGGCCCAGGGGCCAGAGGCCACCCTCCCCGCTGCTTCGCCTTGAAGAGGAGCCTTGGGACAGGTGGCTCCCACCTGGAGCAGGCCTAGGTGGAGGGCCGCCTCTGGCCTGACCCACCTCATGTGTAGGCCATCTTGCTGCACACCCAGGGCCGGGTCATCAGACATTCCGTCGACACCAGCCTGGTAGGCTCCACGAAGACGCACTCCCCCGGTCCTGAGATGGGGAATCTGTGACCAGGAAAGAAGAGACCAGGGAGCTCACATCCTCTAACACACAGCTCATCACTGGAATAGCCCAGCTCAGAAAGGCCCTGTGGCCTGCCCCTCCCTCCCTTCTTCTCTAGAACCATCTTTCATGATATGGTCCTGCTTGCAGTGACATGTGAGGCCCCAATAGACCTTTCTAGCTTTCTCTCCCACCATATCCCTACTTTGTGCCCCTTCATTCCAGCTGCATGGGGATGTTCTGGGGATATTTTCTAAATATAGACTACACTTCTCCATCCCACCTGTGGAAGCCTCATTCTCCCAGGGTCAGATCACTGTCCCTTGCTCCATGGTACCCACTTCAAAACCAGTGTCTGCCTACCCTCCCTGCCCGCACCTTGGGGCACACTCATCACAGCCTCCAGGAAACCTGTGTCTGGTCACCCTCCAGCCCCCAAGATGGTCATCTGCTCGACAGTGAGCTACGTATGCTCTGATCTCAGTTCCCCTACTTTGCAATGTCCAGCACATAGGAAGAGGTCAGTATAGATGGCTTGATAAATTATCTTCACAGATCAGGAATAGACCTAAATAACCCTAATTTTTTAATAGTGGGAGGGGGGGGGTTGCCTAAAAATTCATTGAATTCAATCCTAGACCTGTTTTGGTTTTCTTTTTTTCTGTAAAATCATACCTTTAACATCTTGGGGGCTTCTCCTTAACCTCATTTATTCACCCTAATCTGTGATCACTCAGTACAGGCAAAGTCCCCTCTCCCTGTTGAGGCTGCAGCTGGGGTTTAAGAAGCGAAGGCATTAGAATGCCTGCTCCCCTCAGTTTCCATGACAGGGTGCCAAAGGCAGGATCTCCTCAGGGTCAGAGAAATGGACCTGAAGGCCTCTTGGTGGTCAGCACTCCAGCACTCTAGGGCTAGGAGGTAAGGAGGGGAGGCAGAAAGTCTAAGACTTCCTCAGCAGCTCTAAGATCAGATCGGGGGTGGGAACTGAAAAAGGAAACGAGAAAAGGGAACAAGAAGAGGCAAAGAGGACAGAGAAATGCCAAGATGAAGAGCTCTGGAGACTAGGGAAAAGGAGAAGGCAAGAGTTGCCAACAGGCCACAGGGCTAACTGGGCGAAGGCCCACCTCAGATGAGAAGGTGGCTGATCCCTGGCTTCTGGCCACAGTGGAGAGCTTGGGGGTCTCAGGTGCTCTTCTGCTTTGGCTGTCCTTCTAGTTCTTGCCTTGGGGATGCTCACATGTCATCGTCATGAAGGTAAGCAGTTGTGCCCCCTCCTCCCTCCTCAGGTTCTGTTCCTCCAGCCAAGGGTGTGGACTAGAAGCTGAAGTTCTTGTTTCCCTTACGCATTTCTTTAAACCTAGACTGATGCCCATACATATATACTCTCACCACTTCTACTGCCATCAGATACTCATCATCACCAGCACTGCCACCATCGCATGCTCACTTCCACACCACTAGACCATGTAATGCTGCCACCCCACACTCACTGCCAGCACCTCAGTACAGGCCTCACAAGGTATTTTCTCTTAAGAAAATGTGGCAGAAAATGCTCATGAGTGCCCAGTATTCCGATTCCCTTTCTTCCTAGCAACCATGTTTAGGTGGCACACGGCTGCCCAGAGTAAAGGCTCCATCTCCCACCCTTCCTTGCAGCCAAGTGTGGGCATGGGGCTAAACTCCAGCTAATGGCATGTGGACTTCAGGGCATGTCCATCTGTCCCTCTTTCCCCTTCCTGCTGGATGGAGAATGGATGAGATCTTAGAACACCTTGGGCCATGAAGATGAAGGCACTGCTGCACAGGTGGGAAAGTAACAAGATAAAAGAAGCCAGGTCCCCAACACCATGAAGCTCTGGTGACTACATGGGGCAGAGCCTTCAATCCAGGCTGGACTTGTGTGTGGGAGAGAGAAATAAACCCATTATCTTTAAGTGAGTCACACTGCTGACTCTGGAGATCAGTATCTCTAGCTAAAACAAAACCAAACATTTCTCTCAATAGGTAAACCTTCCCCTGTCTAAGCTTGGTCACCAGAAGATGAAGCCTCAGCTCACGTGTCTGGGTCAAACGGATCCCCATTGACCCAGTGAAATTCGTCCCCCACTCTGCGCAGGCCAATCCAGGGCTCCCTCCGTGTGAACTTGAACATAAATTCCTGCACCAAGAAAAGAGGGAAGACTCAGAGTCAGATACATTCTCCTGACCACTCACACCTCCCAAGACAAACTTCAGCTTGGAGGATATTGACTCCTAGAGGTACAAACTCGGAGAGGACAGTGTCCACTACATCCTGAAAATGAGGCATTAGGGTTACAGAATTCTCTGTGGTCACATTGCCAGAGCAGCTCTGAGCTGCTCACAAACCTCCTACCAATTCTCTCCAGTAGCCTCTCATGGGTCCACGGCTTTGGGATTCACACCCAGGAAGCCTAGAACAGGGCTTGTCCTCCTAGTTCCATGGTCACTACAGGTCAGCACTCTTTATATGCAGGAAGCTCAGAGATTGCCAGCTATGGACTATCTGGGGCAAATTTCCATGCTCGGTTTGATTGTCCTCTACCTGCATACCTCTGGACCTTTCTTTGGGACATCTATGTTGGGAATATCACAATGTGTATCAAAGACAAAAAAGTGATTTTTAGTCTGTGCTACTTAAAAATCCATTGTTATCCTCAATGTTCAAATTGGCTATTAGACTTATTAATTGTCTAATTAGCTTCTGTTCAGATTTCTATTCTTACAATTGTTCTGTGTGCTAAACTGAATAAGAGATCATATCCTGATTTGGACTTGTAGAAAATGAAAGTGTGTTTTTACATTTCACAAGTGTCTTTTATAACTTGTAGTTCTTACATTTTACAGTGGGGAGTTTAGCTCAGCAAATTAGCCTTGGATTAAACTAACTGGCCTTGACAATGGAAGTGTGACCTGCTGGGAAGGTTGTCTCTGTGGGGTCTGAATGCACACCCCATAGCTATGCAGTGGCTGGGTGTGTTCTGGAGACAAATCCCAGTAGAGCACCCAGTCCTTGGGGCATGGCTCTCCACTTAGAGTCACAGACTGGGGTCCCTCACCTCACCCATGTGCGCTCACCAGCTCCTTCTCGCTCTGAATCACAGCCAGCGCAGCCTCGTGGGTGTGGCAGTACTGCCTGCCTGTGTTCCAGTCTCGTGGTTCCTCAGAGAAGAAGTAGCATTTCCTTCCGTAGAGCAGCCACTCCTCCGGGCACGGAGCGTCACATTTAATGCAGCCCTTGGAAGCTGCAGGGAAGAGAGAGATGGTGGTTCAGCATCCCACAGCTCCCGCCAGGCTGTCACCTGTACCAAAGAATCCTGCTCTGCTTTCTACACTTCCTCCCACCTGTCTTGCTTGTGGCACTCCTTGGTGATACCATTCATGCATCTCTCTTGAGGGAACAACTTTCTCAGAAACATCCTGCCTCACTGTACCTGTCAAACATTGGTGGATATGTGAATGAGGAAGGGGAGTTTGAGAGGCTGGCAAGGAAATGAAATACAAATAGGTGGTACTTAGGTTGGTTGCACCATGAGGAGAAGTCACAGCAGGTTAAAATCTCTACTTTCTCCAAACCTCCCAAGGCAAGGATCCCCAGAAACAGATCTGGAAAGGCCGTTGGACCATGGGTCCTGCCTTTCCAGCCCACCTGAGAACCATTGGCTGGATCAGGACGTGCCCTCTGGAGTGACCCAGAGCAAACCTGTTCCGTCTTCTATCTCCTACTTGAAGACAGACACCAGCCTCCCCTCTTCCAGAGTTAAACAGATACCACTTCTTCCATGATTACCTTGCAGAGTTTGCTTTCCTGACCCTTCTCCATCATTCCTGGCTCACTGCAGTGTGACCATATTACCACCAAAACACTGCCACCAGACAGACCAGGTTACCTCAGATGTGGTCCCCAGCAACAGTAATCACAAGAATGCCTTCTGGTTGTAAAAGGCTTTACAGTTTGCAGAATGTGTCAATGAAAATAACCTGTGGATATATGCATACATGCACTTTTCTGGAAAAGAAATCCAGAACTGCCATCAGATTCTAAAAGGGCTTCCTTGGCAAAAGGAATCAAGCTACCCTCTAAGATTGTTTTCCAGTGATCTATTTCCAAGCCAGGTCTCCCCATCTCAGAACTTGCATAATTTGCTTTTAAATCCAAAGGCAGACCATTTGTTTTCTTCCTTTCACATTTATCTGATTCACTTTGGTTCACTTTAGAGTTTTTAAAGAAAAATATCAATCTTGATTTTTTTTCCATCTGTCTTATTAAGCACTATTTGGATTGTGTGAACTGCAAATTTCATAAGCATACTTTTGGTTGGTTTGTTTTCATACAAGTAATAGGTAAAAACATAAACCAGGACAGAGCCCAGCACAAGGTGTATGTAGTTCACAGCCCTGGAGATGGGCAGCCATGGCTGACTACCAGTTAATCAGCCAACTCGCTCTGGGCTGCAAGTCCACCTGGGGAGTACGATGCTGTGGCCACATTTCAACCACTTTTCCACAAGAATCTCCTAAGACTCTCTTGTGCTTTACTGAAAAGTAAAGACATATACTATGCCTACAGTGTTACCCTGACCTCCCAACCACAAAATGGGCTAAAAGGAAACGGATTTAATTTGTAGTAGCTGTTCAAGGTAAACCCAAGCTGGCCCCAATGGTCACCATATTCTTCTCTAAATAATCACAAACCACCTGTCTATGATGTTACCTCCCCTCTCCCCTCTAACAAGAGAAGACTTGGCAGGGACTAATAATAATGTCTGTAGGCTTTTCCCCATTTTGAGTTATCCACCTCTGGACATTCTGAATTGTCCACCTCTGGTCTTACACAGCACTTCTCAGAGATGAAAGAAACTATCCTTAGATGCAGATTCCTTTTTTTTTAAATCACTTTTACCCTTTCAGTTCCACATACCACTCCATGTTTTTCATGTTTCTGCTCTCGAAGTTATTGTTCCCTCTACCTCGTCTCTGGGAAACTCCTATTCTTTCTTAAGGGTTCAACACAAGTGTTTTCCACTTTAGGAAACCCCAAGGTAGTAATATCTCTAATATTACCCTTACCCCTTGACAGGGGAGGCAATGTCATACTCATCTTTTTCTCAGTATCATTTAGCCCAGGGCCTAAGGCAGAGTCCCATGCCTCAGGGACTCAATAAATGTCTTCATGGGACTCAATAAATGTCTACTGAATGAATGAATAGGAACTTTAAAGACCCATGTCCTTATCCCCAAATCATCTCTAAGAAGCACTGCCTGCCTAGTGTTCCCCAGGTTTGCTCTGAGTTCTTGCAGTCTTTCTGCAGTGGTACATCAGTACCACCCTCCACTTGACCTGCAAGGCTCAGGAAATGGGACTTGTATAGTTCATATGCGTATATATTGAGAACCCCCACATTATATTTTCTATTTACTTTGTTCCCCCAACTAGGAATTACAGGTATGCCTGGAACTTTTCTTTACCTAATTATACATGCTTTTGAGAAGGTATGTATACACTGAATTGCATAAAGGCTCTGGCGTCCATGCTCACCCAAGATGCTCATCACCACCAGGATAGCAAACAGCAGGACTGCGATGGCTCCCAGCAGGAGACGCGTGGTGGTGTCTGAGGAGAAGAGAAAGGGATTCAATACCCAGCCATCCTCCACTCCCTGCCAATCCCCAACCCAGCCCCAAGTCCTAATCATGATGATGCCCTGGGTTCTTTCCTTCTTTCTTCTCTAAGCATGGGAAAGGAGCCAGGTTGAGGCAGGGAAGAGAGCCATTGTCTGAACACCTCATCCTCCACCATGCCCTCTCCCTGGCCACTGGAAGAGGTATGTGTGAGTGGTGGGGGAGGGCAGGCTCCTCGAGTGCCTACAGGACAAGGGTCCCAGGCCCCCTCCACATCAGCAGTTTCTCCACACACTTCTTTACCCTTTCCCCCCACAGAAAGACACAGTGAAAAACCATCTTAACTACTGGCTGACCCTGGACAAGAGCAATTCAGACGGAGGCCTTCGGGGTGCTAAGAGACAACCCTCTCTCAAATCTCCAGCTCACCCCAGCAGAACAGAAACTCGCTGTTCTGCAGACCCCCAATACACTTCTTCTAATCACTTGGACACGGACTCTGGGCTAAGGCTGAAGCTACCATTAACTCCCATGAAAAGGAATTCACCATGGAATTAATGGTGGAAATGGAACAATACGGGCAATATTTAGTTTATTTAAGAACCTTTCAGGACTTTCAGAGTACTGATTTACTTTCTAATAATAATATAATTGTGAATGTTTCTTTTCTTATCAATAATTCTTATTCTTTTACTGTCTGAACTTATCCAAGAGTGCCATATGGAAAGACCCTCTGCAGTGAGTGCTTAATAAGTTATCAATTTATTTTCTCCCTTCCCTTGGCGCTCTTGCAGACAGTCAATTATCAACTCTTGTATTTCATACGTCAGGGATGTTTCTTATTCCCAGTTGCACCCATCTGGTTACCTTCTTTATAGACACTCCTGAAAAGCTTCCTGACTTCCCCCTCTCCCTGTTCTGGATCATTCCACACAGTTCTACCATATGTTAAGTAAGGATGGGGCTAGCACTGGCAGCATCAGCATCACCTGGAAACTTGTTAGAAAGGCCTATTCTCAGGCTCCACCCCAGACCTACTCCATCCGAAACCCTAGGGGTGGAGTCCAGCAATCTGTGTTTTAAAAGACTTCTGAGTGATTCTGACACATGCTCGTGTTTGAGAACCATTGTTCTAGAGCACAATTCTGGGTCTGTGTTTTTCCTGCTTAAAAACCCTCCCTCGTGGCTACCCACTGGCATAAACACCTTCTGTGTTTGTCACAGCTTTCCAGCCTTTAATCTTCTGCTGTTATCTTCCTGGTCCTTAGGTTTTAGCCAGAGCCCCTGAAATAGCCCAGTTGGCCTCCTCAGCCCTGCAGCTGGGTCTTCACTCCCAACATCCTTTTCATCTGCTACCTCTTGACATCCTACCCACCTCAGACACCATCTGTCCTCTCCAAGAAACTTTCCTGACCCCCCTGGGTCCTCCCTTTTTTTATTTTTAAGCCTTTTTTTAAAAAATCAAAGAAATATATGACCATAGTTGAAAGCAGTACATCCACAAGCCAGCTCTCCTCCACAAACTGCTGGTTACTCATCCATGATGACACAAGTACTGAAACCAAAATTGAGAGGAAAGTGTTTAGAAACTTTTATGGCAATTCAACATTACCATGACATCCATGAAGCATGATAACTTTTTAGTAATTCATTTGTATTGTATTTTACAAAGGTATCCTGCAAAAGATTGGGAAAAGACATCTGGTCCTTCATCAAGGATAGTTTGGAATGCGCTGATTTAAAGAAACAAGAAATTCTATGTCTTCATTTGGTATAAAAGGCCACCACATTCAATTCTTTTAACTGATTCTTTTGGTATTTACCTCCAAATCCCTACATGCCACGTGTATGTCAATACTTCCCGACCTCACTATTTTAGATATCATTTAACTTCTCGTTATGGTGATGAAGGTTTAGTTCCGCTTTTACCATCCTGCCCTGACCACTTACACACTTCCTACTCTCCCAAATACAGTTACATCACAATTTTAGTTAGATCGTTAATTTGGTGTTATATTCTTGTGACAGTGTAAATAATAAGCTTAACAAAGCCATGCAGTTTATTGTGATTTCTCCTTTCCTATACAATTTTTGTGTCCCTGTAATTAATCATGATGTTGCTTTGCCTTTGCTTAGTCTTCTATATGTTTATCAGTATTTCAACCCCAAGTCTTTTCTAAGATAAGACTGCAAAAGGAATTCTATTTCATCTTGAAGAAGCATGTCTTAGATCCTTCTGACCTCTATTCTGGACTGGTTGCCTCCTAAGCCCCACTGTCACCCTGAGATTTCCTTCACCATCTGCCTGAGGAGTTCCTCTGCCTCTTTCCTCTGTTGGCACTCCTCTTCCATCTATCTCATGTCTTCCTCTTTCTTGGTTTACTCATCATTTTTGTAGGACACATCGCCCACTAGCTGCCTAAGAAAGGGTATAGCAGAAGCACTGTACTACATAACCCCAGGGAGCAAGCCTTTCCATCCTGTCCTGTGGTGAATGGTGCCTCATGAAGCAGAAAGAATACAATGAGAACGGTGCCCCTGGAGTTGTGCAACTTCGAGTCCCAACTAGTAGGGGTTGGAAATGGTTCTTTCAGAACTTTGAAAGCATTAGTCGATTGTGCTCTAGCTCCCAGTTGTTTCTGAAAAGTCTAAAGCCATTCTCATCCAGATCCATTTAATATAAACTGCTTAATTCTTCTGTCTGGAACCTTTTAGAATATTTTCCTTCTCAGTGTTTTAACATTTCACCATGTCATGCCTTGGTTTGGGTCTATTTTAATCTATTATACTAAGCAATTAATGGCCCTTTCAATCTGGAAACTCATACCTTCAATTCCAGGACATTCTCTTTACTTATATCATTGGTGATTTCCTCTCCTTTATTTTCTCTGTTCTTTTTTCTGGGGGAAATATAGTTCAATGTCAGTCCTCTTGGATTGGTTCTCCAGTTTTCTCAATTCCCCCCCCCCCATTCACCATTTCTTTGTCTTTTTGCACTATTTACTGGAAGATTTTCTAACTTCATCTTCGTACCCTTCAACCAAGTATTTCATTTGTGTTATTGTAAATTTCCAAGTTTTTTTTTTAATTGTTGTTATTGCTGCTGTTCTTTGAATTCCTCCCTTTTATTCTGTTTTAATGATGCGATATTTTTTCTATCCCTCTGAAGTTACAATAGGGGTGTTTTTTTTTTGGTTGGTGGGGGTGCAAACAAAGTTTTTTTTGTCTCTGTTTCATCCAAGTTGCTTTTTTTCTGTTTATTGCTTTTGGCCTCTATGTTAGAGGCCTTCCTCAAATGTCTAGTGATCCAAAGCTGTTCCTTTATGATTAAGGTAGAATATCAAAGAGTTCACTGGAGTCTTTGACCCATGAGGGGACTTATTAACTATAGGGTTCATGATAGAGCAATCTTTTGGGGCAATACCTTGGAGTCCCCTGTATTAATCAAAGTTCTTTAGTGAAACAGAGCCAACAGAAGATATCTATAATTATAAGATTTATAAAAGTATCTCACACCATGGGAATGCAAGAGTCCCAAATCCGCAGGGCAGGCTGCGAGGCTGGCAACTCCAATGAAGGGTCTCAATAAACTCCACAGGAGAGGCTGACTAGCTGAAGAAGTGAAAATTCTTTCTTCTCCTTAAAAGTCTTCAACTGATCGGCTCAAATCCAATTGATTGGATTATTTCATTTGTTGGAGGCATACCCCTAGTTGAGTGTAGATGTAATCAGCCACAGCTGCAATCAACTGACTGATGATTTGATAAACCAGCCTTCTTTCTGATTTATCAAACAACCAGGAAATATCCTTGCAGTAATGGTTAAGCCAGTGCTTGCCAGACCAGACAGGGGAACCATCACCTCACCATATTGACACCTGAAGCCAACCACCACCACCACCCCACCACCCCACCCCCAACCCCGCCCAAACGCTAATCTCCTTAGGTCTTTTCTCTTGAATAGATCAGGACCCTGGAGAAGGCACTTTCACTCTTCCTTCTGGAGGGTATAGATTTGACTGGGAAAGGAAGCTGGAGGACTGTCCACAGCTTTCAATATGTAAATGTTAACTGCTCTCAGTTGTACTCCTGCCAAGAGATCCTCTTGAGAGGCTTAACCTCAGGTTCCCACCAGGGCAGGGGAGAGGCAGTTAAATGGCTGGACAGAATGAGAAAAAGATCTTGAAGATCTAAATCCTGAAAGAAATGTTTAACCAGTCCTCTTGCCTCAGGCCCTTCTACACTCAAGGCCACCAATCCCTGTAACCTTTGGGGGTCCTGCCATGCAACTCAGGTTGCTTCTCTGCTTTCTGAACTTTCTCAGGTCAGCAAAATCAGTTACTATTCATCCATTTTGCTCCCTAGCTCCCAAAATTGTATTGCTGTTGTCTTCTCTCTGGTTCTTTTTGTCCTTATGACCTTTTAAAAATCTCTTCATTGTTATATTAATAGGGTCCAGAAGGAAGAGAGAAAATGCATGCATTCAGTCTGCCATCTTTACCTGGAAATCCAACATCTTCGAATTCTTTCTATGAACAAGTTTTCTACTGGCAAGTAATTAGGAGTCTACAGGCAAAGTAGTTTCAGGCATTGTTCTAGTTTGCTAGCTGCAGGAATGCAATATACCAGAAACAGAATGGCTTTTAAAGAGGAGAATTTAATAAGTTGCTAATTTACAGTTCTAAGGCTGAGAAAATGTCCCAATTAAAACAAGTCTACAGAGATGTCCAATCTAAGGCATCCAGAGAAAGATTCCTTGGTTCAAGAAGGCCAATGAAGTTCAGGGTTTCTTTCTCAAGTGGAAGGGCACACGGCGAACACAGCATCATCTGCTAGCTTTATCTCCTGGCTTCCTGTTTCATGGAGCTCCCCGGGAGGCATTTTCCTTCTTCATCTCCAAAGGTCACTGGCTGGTGGACTCTCTGCTTCGTGGTGCTACAGCATTCTCTGCTCTCTCCGAATCTCTCTTATTCTCCAAAATGTTCCCTCTTTTACAGGACTCCAGAAACTAATCAAGACCCACCCAAGTGGGTGGAGACACATTTCCCCTAATCCAGTTTAACAGCCACTCTTGATTAAATCACATCTCCAGGGAGATGATCTAATTACAGATTCAAACAGAGAGTACTGAATAGGGATTATTCTGCCTTTACAAAATGGGATTTTGGTTAAAACATGGCTTTTCTAGGGGTCATACATCCTTTCAAACCAGCACAGGCATGGTAAGAGCAGAGGCTCAAACCTTCTCTAAAGGACGGGTCTCTTTCTTTCTCTGCTTTTCTGTCCTCAATGCCAGCTTCATTATAAAGCTGACTCCCCTTGAGCAGCATGATAACTGTGGTAAATATGGCTACATGCATTCTTCCTCTTCTTTACATGCCTATCAGTCATCTTCCATAACCCATTATTGTAACCTTTGGACAGTGAGGAACATGGATCTAAAACCACTTCATCTGGGTTTAAATCTCAGCTCTGTCACTTTCTAGATGTATAATCATAGCAAAGTCTCTCAGCTTCTATTTTGCTTCATTTCTCTCATCTTTAAAATGAGGTAATAATAGTACCTGCCTCATAGAATTTTATGAGAATTCAATGTATAGTGCTTAGAACAGTACCTGGGAGGTGCTACTTAAGTGTCTGCTAATACCACTGTTATTATTAGTATTAACCCATTATCCTTTAGAGTAAGGACTGTGTTTCACTCACCTTTGGATTCCCTATAAAAGGGCTCAATCATTGCCTTGCATGTTATAAGGCACTCACTGGTACTTAAAAAAATATGATGGGAATTTAGCAACACTGAATGACAATGTCTCTGGCCAGCTTTAAACACATTGAGTTGTGGGAAAGATCATGTGGCTATACACCTGTTCTCTGGAGAAAGGGGAACCTGAATATTTGTCTTCAACGTTGCCAGGATTGAGGAGCCTCTTCATTCTTCCATGGGGATAATTTCTCAAAATGCTGCATGTTGACAGAGAAAAGACACACTAGGGAGTCCCTACTCACCGTTCACTGTCAGCACATAGAGTACAGCTCTGGGCCTGGATAATCCAAACAATGTCTTAACTCAACAATCTTCCTTCTTTTCAATGGCCTGTTGAAATGGAGTTTAGGGGTGCAGTTTATTTATGTTTATAAATGTGTGTGATTTAGCCTAATATTAGATGAAACAACTAAAAAAAAATACACTCTCAACTCTAGACAAATCTTCCATCAACTCTTATGCACATCCCAAAAAAGCTGACAGCTGATGTTTCTAAGTCATCAGGGGCACAGCCTAGTAAGCATAATCTTGACTGCTAAAAGTTACCAAATGCAGAGTTTGGTAATTTTGAGATTTTTAAGAGGCTTTGCTAAATGCCTGTGGTTTTGATCAGGAAGTTGTGGGTTTATGCCTAATAAAGAAACTTTCAACATTAAAAATTCAGAATTGGTGAGCACTGAAAAAATCTATAGCCTGAGATATGCAGAATCACTCTGTCCCACCTACCCCCTCCCCACACCACCTCCCATGCCAGAATTATCCCAATAGTAAATCATTTCCAGTCTTTCCAGAACTCTGGCAGGACTCTGGATCACCTTTTCCAGCTTCTTACCTGAAGCTGGAGGTAAAAAGAAGGGCCAATATCTGCAGAGAGATAAGAATTGATCAAGGAGAACTTCTGTTTGGCTTTCTATTTATAAAGCTAAGTGTTCATGTAAGAAAAGCCTTGATCCCAGCTTTATGATTTGAGAAACCCTCCAATTCACTCAACTTGTTAGGAGGAAAAACATGCCTAAACTGGCTGGAGGTGGCAAGGATGTCTGACCATCAAGAGGGTGAGAACTTGCTATGTACTTTTTTTTTTACAGTGCTCCACTAAAATTTTTATTGATATTATCACCTCAAAAACAGTTTTACCTTCAAAGTACTTAATCTTGCTATGTACTTTTGAAGTACAAGTTGATCATCTCCAATTATCCTCACCAAGCCCAAGGTTCTTGGTTAGCACAGAAAAGCCTGCAGAGTTTTTCACACCAGAGGGCTCTTGAAAAATCCATTTCATATATTAGCAACCAAGATATGTCCTTGGGCAAGGTGCTCAGTCTCTCTGAATCTCACTTCCTCATCGATAAAATAGATAAAATGTTCACCAATATGCTCTAAGGGTAGATGTAATAATTAAATGAGATAACTACTGTGAATGCCCTCAACACATGGTAGGTGCATAATAAATGCTTGGTGTATATTAATAGAGGAGCTGAGGCCCTTCCCTATGAGCTTGGAGTGATCAAGCCAGGGCATCTCCCATTTCTCTCATGGCAGGTGCTTGGCTGAGCAGGGGCTGCAAAAGCCCTTCATCCCCAAGACAGACAGATCCATCATCTCATCCCCAGTACTTTTCAATATCCATGGACTGTTAATTACATGAACTGTAGTTTAGGGCAAAGAAGTGAACTCAAGATAGGGCGACCAGGAAGCAAAGAATTTCAATCAAGTGGTTGGTCGCCCCAGTTCCCTGGAATCCCCTTTAGAGCTGCAAGATGTCAAGGAGCTATGGAGAGAAGCTACCCAGAACTTTGGCCTGTGTAGCCCTAAGAGGTAGATACCATTACCTGACTCAGTAGATGAGGAAACTGAGACTCAAACAAGGTGTTTCAGTGTGCTAAACCTGCCAGAATGCAATATAGCAGAAATGGGTTGGGTTTTAAAAAGGGAATTTATTAAGTTACAAGTTTACAGTTCTAAGGCCATAAAATGTCCAAACTAAGGCATCCATAAAAAGATATCTTGACTCAAAAAAGGCTGATGGTGTCCCCAGGGGCAGCTTCTCTGGGGGGTATTTTTTTCTGCATCTCCAAAGGTCTCTGTTCAGCTCTGACCTGTCTCTCTGCTCTTTTTAAGGACGCCAGTAAACTAATCAAGACCCACCTTATACGGGGGGACACACCTCCACACAAATAATCTAATCAAAAGGTCACAACCACAATTTAGTGTGTCATATCTCCATATCATCTCGTTAGAAATAATCTAATCAAAGGTTTCCCCCTACAATGTTGGATCAGGATTAGAGGAACATGGTTTTCTGGGGTACATAATTTCCAACCAGCACACAAGTTTAGGCTGTGGCGGTGGAAGGATCTGGTTCAGGTTTACTAGACTCCAAACTTAGCGCTCTTCGCATCTCGCCATGCTGGCTCAGCCCCACCCTGTAATTTCTGCAAGGGCATGGATGTTCCCAGTGCCTAGAACTGTCCCTGGACATTGTAGGCACTTAATAAATATTTATTGAAGTGAAAAGTGAGAGACCAAAGGCTAGGATGGCATGCAGCAACCGGATGACGACCAGTCCTGATTCACAAATTCTCTTCTTCTGACAGGAGGTGGGGGTGGGTCAGGGAACAGCCCTGAGGCCCTCAGGGGACTAGTAGAGGGGACATCGTCAACCAAGGCCTCAGACCCCAGACCCTAACACTCCTTCGGAAAAAAGTTAAGCCTCAGATTCTGAGCCTCCAAAGACCACAGACTATCAAAGGTGGGAGACAGGGAAAAGAGGGTGAAAGAACCAGAGGTAGCACGGTCACAGAGCAAGGCCAAGCAGGAAGCCACACCAGGGCAAGTGGGACAAGACTAGACCACAGGGAGGCACTAAGCACGGAAGCAGGCTAACTCTACAGGGGCTAGAAGATCCTGTTTCCCAGAGAGAGCCTCTGGGTCATTTTCTGGCCCATTGTGCAACCTCTCCTTCAGCAGCCACAGGTGGGAATAGGAAGCACAAGGAGCCAAAGTCAGAGTGGGAGGTAAAACAGAAACCAGCTGCAGGAAGCATTAAAATAGAGGCTACAACTGCCCTAAAGTAATCTCTTATTCTTTGTAGCCCTTGAAAAAATGCTTATGAATGAATGAATGAATGAATGAACAAATCACAGGTAAAAGGAGGTGGGCCAGGAGTGAGCAACTTCAAGAAATAACTTTGACTGCAATGAAGCCTGGGGTCATAGGGCAACCCCAACAATAAACCTGGAGATGCCTGTCCAAGGAAAGAGTTTTATTCATCTTTATTCAACTTAACTTTTCTCCACCCTAAGTTCTTCTGCAACAGCTCTTCTGCTCCTTTGATACATCTTTGTCTCTTCCAACCCTAATCACCCCCTCTGTCTTCCAGTTCTTCCAAGACTCTGCACAACCCCTCCTCAGTCCACATCTCCTGGCCCATCAACCTTTGGACGAAACCCTGACATTAAAAATACTTACCCCACCTTCCCCTCCTTGGAGTCCCACCAATATGCCTTGGTGTGGGGACTGCTTATGCACCCTCTCCATGGGGTCCTCCCAACAGCCCCTTCAGAAGGGAGTCCACACTTCTTGGTAAGGCCTTATCTCTTCTCACCCACCCACCCCCTGGTTCTCCGTAGGATTCAGTTCCCTACATAGGACACTTGCTCAGGCCACCTGGCCCTTGAATAGTTGCTCCTTCAGCCTATTGTACTCTTCTCTCTCCTCTCCACAGGAAGCCCTCCTTTTCTGATACCTATCCCCCACCCCCTGGGGTTGAGTGATCCAGTCTTTGAGCTACCCTAGTAATTGTTGCCTAAGCCCTTGGCCTTTGGATTTGGGGTTCTGGGAGCACCCTGAGAAGAATCCTGAGTGCCTGCCTTCTCTTTCCAAATCCAGCGCCTTCCACTGCATCTCTTACTGCACACCATAGGGTGGCCAAATTTCCTAGAAGAACTCATGAACTTGAAATCTATTTTCCACTGTGGTTAGTGCCCCCTTAGCCAGCCAGGGGTCACTCCCTGGACCAATGTGACTGGCAGGGGTAGGTGAGACCCATGGCCCTACAACAACAAGCCTCATGTGTACTCTCCACCTCTCCCCTCCCCACACGGCCCCATCACCACCAGGCGCTCTCCCGCCATCCTTCTCAAAGGGCTCCGCACCATCTCTGAGCTCTGCAGCTTTTTGTTACTTTACCTTATGCATTTTCAGATTCATTCAGGTCACCCTCTCCACAACTC
>PVIY010044426.1:0-19714 GCA_004026745.1 Myrmecophaga tridactyla
GTGTGATTGTGAAAACCTTGTGTCTGATGCTCCTTTTATCTATCTTGTCAACAGATGAGTAGAACATATGGAATAAAATTAAATAATAGGGGGAACAAATGTTAAAATAAATTTAGTTTGAAATGCTAGTGATCAATGAAAGGGAGGGGTAAGGGGTATGGTATGTATAATTTTTTTTCTGTTTTTGTTTTATTTCTTTTTCTGTTGTCTTTTCATTTCTTTTTCTGAACTGATGCAAATGTTCTAAGAAATGATCATGATGATGAATATGCAACTATGTGATGATATTGTGAATTACTGATTATATATGTAGAACGGAATGATCATATGTTAAGAATATTTGTGTTTCTTTCTTGTAATTTTTTTAAATTTAAAAATTAAAAAAAAGTGGTTCTATCAATTTTTACACTCACCAGTAATGTATTCATGAGCCCATTGATTCATATCTTCTCTCTTACTTGGATGTGTGTACTCGCTTGTAAGGTAAAATTCTTTTTTTTTTTTTTTTTTTTGCTGTGGTTACATTCAGAAAAATTTGAAGAAAGGTGGTTTAAAGAATGAAATAATTTTACAAGGTTAGCTAAAAACCCAGCAGTACCTGCAGCTTTCTCCATTCCCCACTTCCCAGAGGGACTGTCAACATTTTTAGCTGCTAATTTTGTATTTTTTTTACCATAACTTTAAATAGTGCATAATAACGCTTCTTAATTTTTCAGTTTTAGGCATCACATATTATGCCTTCCTGCTGTGGAAGATGGGTGTTTTTCTCTTGTTTCACCACTCCCTCTCCCTATCCTCCATCCTTCCAATATGGTTACATCTTTATTTTTTATTAAATTGATTATCTGGTTTTACAGGACTATGATTATGTAAATGCTATTCACGGCTGAGCCATATAATATATTCTGATTTCTTTTCCTTTCCAAGTTACGTTTTTTTTCTAGTTAATAATTGCCTTTTGTGTTTTTTTGTTTGTTTAGTTACCTTAGTTACTATCACTAATACTGGAAAAGTCTCTGCCAGTGTCTAAATCTCTTCTCAATATATCTAGACACCTCAGGTACTCCATGCAGTGGTGTGTCCGCCCACTCCATCTCCTTGTCCTCCATCTTCCATGGCCCCCATCCCCAAGGCCATCATCACCCATCCTTCTCTCTGGAGCAGAGACCACGGTCTACCTATTCTAGCCACTGCAGTCTGGTTTCCATGTGCACCATAGCCCTTGAAACCACCTATTCTAAGATCCCTTTTTTGTTGCTAAATCCAGCAGACACTTTTCTGTTCTCATCTTAACCCTTCAGCAGCATTTGATGTGGCTGAGCTCCAAATTGCTTGAAGTGGTATCCTCACTGTTGCTTATCATCTGTCTCTTTATCTTGGTTTAGGCTCTTCCAGAGGCAGATCCTGAGATGAGGATTTGAGTTCAAGCCACTTGATTGGGAGGCACAGGGTTATCTGGTGGAAGAGTGAGGACATCATGCAGGGAAGGGGAGTCAGCCAATATAGGGTACCATTGGGGATTGAATCACATCCTCCCAAAAGATGTGTTCAAGTCCTAATCCCTGGTTCTGTGGGTGTGAACCCATTTGTCCATAGGACCTTTGAAGATTTTATTATCAGATAAGGTGTGGACTCATTTTTGAGTAGGATCATTGAAGATCCTGATTAGATGAGGCCAAATTGAATCAGGGTGGGCCTTCCTTACACAGAGGAAATTCAGATGCAGTGAGTCAGCAGAAGTCAGAAGTCAACAGAAGCCAGGGGAGTAGATCCAAGGAAGGAGAGATCACCATGTGTTGGAAGAGTCCCAGAACACTACAGACTCCGTGAGAAAGTGTGGTCTGTCAATTCCTTGATGATGAACTTCTAGTCTCCCAATCTGTGAGGCAACAAATTTCTTATGTTTATGCCAATGAGTCGTGGTATTTGTCATAGCAGCCCTGGCAAACTAAGACAGGTGCATGATTAAGTTGGTTGCCTCAGTGGGTGACTGGACCTTAATTCAGAGGGAAAACTCTGGGAAATTAAGAACCCCCTCCATTCCCTGAATTATCCCATTTAATGTGTGAGGGAGCTGGGGTATTTATATACCAATTTCTGAAAGCACTTGGTTGAGAGTTGCTCAGGGAGTTGACCATTGGGTCCGAGGCTGTTAGGATGTGAGGAATTGAGGGTGGGATGCTGCAGCATCAGCTACACTCCCCCAAATAGAATGTCATTTCCATGAAGCAGGATCCTTGTGTGCTTTGTTTACTTCTAGGTCCCCGATGCCTGGACACATAGTAGTTATTTAATATATATTGTTTTAATGAGTGAATGAGAGAGTGAATTCATTAATTCAATTGTGGGAGTCCAGAAGGAGGCTGAACAAACTGCAGTGATAGATACAGGGGAAGCTAACACTTTGGATAAGGGAGACTCACTTCTAGAAAAATTGAAGCATGGAGAAACTTAACAGTAGGAAAGAGGAACTTGACAACGGTTCAACTCAGCCTAACTGTGGAATTAAAATGAAATGAGATGCAATGAAATCAGGCTCCTGAGCAGCTGAATGGAGAAGACCTCTGGTCTTGTACTGTGATGTGACACATTTGTTATAGTTTGTGTTGGGATCTCTATTATTTGATGCCCAAAACATCTCCAAAGACATAAGATCTGTTGTAAAAACTTGGTATATGATTATAGAACTTCATTTGCAAAATGGGATTTATACATTTTTCATAAAATTTCCATGAGGATTTGCATTAACACATGCAAAGCACTTAGAACAGAATAAATGCACAATCGGTGCCAGCTGTTATTAGTGCTTTATTTTTATTATTTTAAAGTAGAGTATGCTGTTATACAATGCACCAACTATTTATTTCAACATTTCTTAAAACTTTTAACTTAAAAAATTTAGGCATTTTTAGTTGCATTTGCAATGCTATTTTCTGTTTTTACCTTAATAAACCATGGTTAGGGAATGTGGCATGTATCATTTCTGCTTTTCTGTTGCATAAAATTAGAATGGTTTTTGTAACATGTGCTTTAGTGCTTAAAAATTGTATTCTATTTTTGAAATTAATCTTCAGTATACATCTACAAATAATAATTTATTAGTTATGTTGTCTGGATCAACCAGTTAATTACCATACCTATAACTAAATCTGAATTTGTCCTTCCATTTTCTACTTTCTAAATCCAGGATCTATCTTCTTTTCCTATGTTCTGACTGAGCACCATTCCAACCTCTTCTTAAGTCTCAGTTTGTTTTTGACTCAGTGCCCAACCTCTGATAAGATCCTGTTCACAATCTCCAAAACAACTTTCATTATCAAGATTCTGGAAAAAGATTCCTAGCCCATGGCTCTCCTAGTCCCACTGGTGGGCCCCTTTTAAACCACATTTCCTATTGCTCTGTCTGTGAATAGGAAGTGTCAGAACCAGAAGTTCCTTTTTTCTAGACACCATCAAAGATCCGCCCTTCCCATAGCCTGGCATGCAACCTTGGGCCCCAAAATTGCTCCAGTTCTCTGTTGCAATGGTTCTTATACTTTTCTATCCACAGTTTAATATTTTGAGAGCAAAACACACTTTGGAACCACCCACTTTAGCTTACCTAAGATTTGCTAGCATTTTTTTGAGGTGATATTAACAAGTTCTATTTTTCAATATTATATAATAAAATGTGTCAACAGTTGGAGAAACTGTCAAACTCAATGAACCAATATTTTCTAAATGATCAATGATTGACATTACAAAATTATGGATAGATAAAGAATCCATTCATAGTAGAAGATAAACCAATGTATTTTATTTTATTTTATTTTCAAAGACAGATAGAGTTTATTATTATTACATGTGAAGCAGGAGAGCAGAGAGACTAATGGTCGAACATCTTGTCTCCCAGAGTTCAGGGGTTCAAAGATTTAAACCAATGTATTTTAATCTAACAGAGTAAGAAAATTCATTAATGTGGTTCAGGTTCCACATTGCTGTACATTAAAAGCATTTTTTTTTTGCATGGGCAGGCACCGGGAATCAAACCTGGGTCTCTGGCACGGCAGGCGAGAACTCTGCTTGCTGAGCCACCATGGCCCACCTTTAAAGCATTTTTTTTAATGCATGAAACAACACAAAATTACCATCTTATATTTCTGGAGGTTAGAAGTCTGAAATGTGTCTCACTGGGCCAAAATCAAGATGTTGGCAGGGCTGCATTCCTTTCTGCAGACTGGAGGGGATAATCCACTTTTCCAGCTTCTAGAGGCCACTCATATTCCTTGGCTCATGGCTCCATCCTCCACCTTCAAAGCCAGCAGTGCTGGGTCAAGCCTTTCTCACACTGCATTACTCTTACCTTCTCTTCTGCCTATCCCTTCCATTTATTTTTTGTTTTTATTATAGTTTTAAATTTATTTAAAAATTTTTTATGGTGAAATATAACATATATACAAAACAAAGAAAGAAAAAGCAATTATTTTCAAGTACACTTCAACAAGCAGCTACAGAATAGATTTCAGAGTCTGTTATGGGTTACCATTCCACTGTTTCAGATTTTTCCTTCTAGCTGCTCTGAAACACTGGAGGCTAGAAAGGATATTAATATAGTGACTCAGCAGTCATCACCCATTTGTTATATCTTATTTGTCTGTGATAACTCCTCCTTCTCCTTTGATTATTTTCCCAATCTATAGGGATCTTTATGCAATGCCCAGTCTGACTTTTTCACATGGAGAAGGGGTGTCTACACTAATGGACAGGGGGATGTAATTAGTTGATAATCTTGGAAAGGCTAGTCCCTCTGGGTTTCAGGATTTATTTGACCTAGGAACCCTTTGGAAATTATAGGTTCCAGAAAAGCAAACTTAGTGCATGAAACTTTTATAGAAAGTCAGTTTGAACCCTATGTGGGTTCTTAAGAGTGAACAGGAGTGATGCTGGTTGGGGTTTAGCAAACCATGGCAATCAGCACTATCTAACTGAAGCTTGCATGAGTGTAGCCTCCAGAATAGCCTCTTGACTCTATTTGATCTCTCTTAGCCACTGATGCCTTATTTTATTACACTTCTTTCTCTCCTTTTGTTCAGGAAGATATTGTCAATTCTACAGTGTCTGGGCCAGACTCATCCTCAGGAATTGTCAGGGAGATATTTCACACCTGAATCTCATGTCCCATGTAGGAGGGAGGGTAATGATTTCCTTGTAGAGTTAGGCTTAGGGAGAGAGAGACCACATCTGAGCAGCAAAAGAGGTTTCTTGGAAGTAACTCTTAGGCCTCATTGTAGGTAGTCTTAGCTTCTCCAGTTTAGAAATAAACTTCAGAAGGGCAAACCTCAAAATCAAGGGCTTGGCCTATTTTCTTGGGAGTTCCTATTGGTTGAGAGGATAAAGTTTCCCAGATGGGAAAGTTTAAAAGTTCTATATTGTTTTTCCTTTGGACCCTTAAGGATCTCTACCAATACTTTTTAATTATCAGCCCACCATAGTCTGAGATGTATCCAGATATTACATTAAGTTTTACAGAATTACAAGGACTTGTTCCCATTCTTGACTCCAGGAGTTTGTGGTTTTTATAGGAGTTATCCAGTCAGATTGATTTAGATAGTTACAGAAAATTTAAGTTCTAGACATAATAAACCTCTCTGTATTTGGTCTCATACCATAGGTGGAAGTCTGAAGCACATGCACTATGATATTTACCCTGTAATCTGATTTACCTTAGTTCCAGCCAGGTTGGCTTTATTTTTTGGTATGCTGTATGGCAGGGTCACATTTCTTTATTTTTCCATGTGAGTATCCTGTTATTGCAGCACCATTTGTTGAATTTTTGTTTGTCTGGCTTGTTTGTTTTTTGTAAAGTACATGAACCGGGAATTGAACCCGGGTCTCCCACATGGCAGGTGATAATTCTACCACTGAACTACACTTGCACCCCTGGCTTTGTTTAAATCTGTCCTGGTTTGATAGCTGTTGGAATGCAATATACCAGAAACGCAACGGTTTTTAAAGGGGGAATTTAATGAGTTGCTAGTTTACAGTTCTTAAGGCTGAGAAAATGTCCCAATTAAAACAAGTCTATAGAAATGTCCAATCAAAGGCATCCATCCAGGGGAAGATACCTTGGTTCAAGAAGGCCGATGAAGTTCACGGTTTCTCTTTCATCTGGAAGGGCACATGGCGAACACAATCTGAATTTCTCTCTCATCTGGCAAGGCACATGGTGAACACGGTCAGGGTTACTCTCTCATCTGGAAGGGCACATGGCGAACACAGCATCATCTGCTAGCTTCTTCTCCTGGCTTTCTATTTCATGAAGCTCCCTGGGAGGCATTTTTCTTCTTCCTCTCCAAAGGTCGCTGGCTGGTGGACCCTGCTCCTCATGGCTATGTCATTCTGCTCTGCTCTCTCTAAATCTCTTATTCTCCAAAATGTTTCCTTTTTTATAGGATTCCAGTAAACCAATTTAGACCCACCCAAATGGGTGGAGACATGTCATCACCTAATCCAGTTTAACAACCACTCTTGATTAAATCACATCTCCGGGGAGATGATCTGATTACAGTTTCAAACATACAGTATAGAATAGGGATTATTCTGCCTTCATGAAATGGGATTTAGATTAAAACATGGCTTTTCTAGGGGACATACATCCTTTCAAACCAGCACATTATCTCTAATTGAGGCATCTCTTTTTCGATTACTTTATTATTGTATTTAGCTATGCTAACTTTCAGGACTACAGCACTCCAGTTTTGGATCTTAGGTGTCACAAAGTTACTCAAAGTTCCAGGGAAATACCTGCTAATACACATATAGCTCAGTGTCTCAGAATCTAGAAATAACCTTACAGTTGCAGACTAAGTGTGGTCTCTATAAATTTTTACAATCTAGGTTGCAATTTTCTTATAATTATTTTTTGAAAGAGACCTTAGCATATTTGTTCTTTTGCTTCTGGCTTTTATTTGTTCTTTGTTTCTGGCTTTACAACACATTGTCCCCAAGGTTCATTCAGTTCATTGCATACCTCTTGATGACCTTCCTTTTTGTAGCTGCATCATATTCCATCATATAAATGTATCACAGTTCACCATTCTGTTTCTCAGTAATTATATCCTTTGGCTTCCTACATCTATTGGGCATCATGGATAATGTCCAAAATAAACCATGTCTTACAGTATCCTCACTTGGTTGTACAATCAGCAGCACTCTCAATTTTAGACAATTTTCACTGGTCCATAGAGACAAAGAGCTGACAAACACAGCCTCACCAAATATCAGGTCAAATGTACCCCTTATCATTTGTCCCTCTCCCCCCAGTTAGTTGCTCCTGGTAGTGCTGTACTACTGTTGATGTCTTCCTGTTAACTATTAGCCATAGCATGCACTTTTAGTTTTCCCCCATGTCCCTCTACTATCAACTCTTTGTCCAATATCAAATCTTTGAAGTAGTTCATGTGGGAACTTAGTTATAATTGTAGATTTAATCAGTGCGATACATTCTCTTTCAATCATTTTCACTTTAAATATGGCAATGTTACTTATAACGCTGTTAATTAAAAGAAAATCACCTATTTGTGCTTGTGTTCAAGTTCAATCTCAATGGAGAGACTTTTCCTCGTCTCTACCTTCTGTGTACCTCTTGGTCTGCTATATTCTGTAGTGTAGCCTCTGCGATTATCTTTGCCAGAGTAATAATAGCAAAATCATACAGTATCTATCCTTTTGTGTTTGACGTATTTCACTCAGTATTATGTCCTCATGGTTCATCTGCATTGTCATGTGCTTTGGATTCTCATTTCATCTTACTGCTGCTTAATATTCCATTGTATGTATAGATCACATTTTGTTTATCCACCCATCCGTTGATGGACACTTGGATGGTTTCCATCTTTTGGCAATTGTGAATAGTACCACTGTGAACATTGGTGTGCAAATGTCTGTTCATGTCACTGCTTTCAGCTCTTCTGGATATATGTCAAGTATTGGTATTGCTGGGTCATAGGACAACTCAATATTTCGTTTTCTGAGGACAGACCAAACTGTTTTCCATAGCAGCTGCACCATTACACATTCCCACTTAGTGAATAAGTTTTCTAATTTTTCCGCATCCTTTCCCAACATTTATAGTTTTCTGTTTGTTTAGTAGCAACCATTCTTATAGGTGTGAAGTGACATCATTGTAGTCTTGTTTTGCATTTCCCTTATAGCTAATGAAAAAAAGCATCTCTTCATGTGCTTTTTAGCCATTTGTATTTGTTATTCAGGAAAGTGTCTATTCATATACTCTGCCCATTTTATAATTATGTTGTTTGTTCTTTTGCTGTTGAGCTGTATAACTTATTTACGTACACAGGATATCAAGACTTTATCTGATATGTGGTTTCCAAATATTTTCTCCCATTGAGTTAGCTGCTTCTTCACCTTTTTGACAAAGTCCTTTGAGGCACAGAAGTTCTTGATCTTAAGGAGTTCCCATTTACCTATTTTTTTGTTTGCTACTTGTGCTTTAGGTGTAAAGTTTAAGAAGCTACCTCCTATTACTAGATCGAAGATGTTTCCCTACATTTTGTGCTATAAGTTTTATGGTATTGGCTTTTACGCTTAGGTCTTTAATCCATTTTAAATTAATTTTTGTGTAGGGTGTAAGGTAGGGGTCCTCTTTCATTCTTTTGCCTATTGATATCTAATTCTCCCATGATCATTTATTAAAAAAACTGTTTTGTCCCAGTTCAGTGGATTTGGGGGCCTTATCAAAGGTCAATTGTCTGTAGATTTGGTGGTCTATCTCCACATTCTCAATTCAATTCCGTTAGTAGATATTTCTGTCTTTGTGCCAGTACCATGCTGTTTTGATCACTGTGGCTTTATAGTAAGCTTTAAAGTCAGAAAGTGTTTTCCCACTTTGCTCTTCTTTTGAAGGATATGTTTAGATATCTGGGGTCTCTTTCTTTTTCAAATAAATTTGAAAACTAGCTTTTCCAAGTCTTCAAATTAGGTTGTTGGGATTTTGAATGATGTTGCCTTGAATCTATAGATCAATTTGGGTAGAATCTACATTGTATTGACATTCAACCTTCCTAACCAAGAGCATGCAATGTCTTTCCATCTATTTAGGCCATTTAAAAATTCTTTTAGAAATGTTTTGCAGCTTTCTGTGTACAAGTCCTTGACATTCCTGGTTAAGCTTATTCCTAGAAACTTGATTCTTTTGATTGTGATTTTGAATGTAATTTTTTCCTTAATGTCTCCTCAGTTAGGTCATTACATGTGTATAGAAATATTACTGATTTTTGTAAATTGTATCCCACCACTTTGCTGAATTTGTTTATTAGCTGAAGTAGCTTTGTTGTAGATTTCTCAGGGTTTTCCAAGTATAGGATCATGCCATCTGCAAATAACGAAAGTTCTACTTCTTCCTTTCCTATTTTTGGATGCATTTTATTTCTTTCTCCTGTCTAATCACTCTAGCTAGGACTTCTAGTACAATGTTGAATAACAGTGGTGACAGAGGGCATCCTTTTCTCATTCACGATCTTAGGGGAAATGCTTCCAGTTTCTCACATTAAGTGTGATTCTGGCTATGGATTTTTCATACATGCCCCCTATGATATTGAGAAAGTTTCCTTTGATTCTTAACTTTTTTGAAGTGTTTTTATCAGGAAAGGATGCTGGATTTTGTCGAAAGCTTTTTCAGCATCAATTGATGTGATCATGTGATTTTCCCTTTTGATTTGTTAATGTGCTGAATTATGTTGATTGATTTTCTTGTGTTGAACCATCCTTGCATTCCTAGTTTAAACCCCACTTGGTCATGATGTATAATTCTTTTAATGTGTTGTTGGATTTGATTTGCTAGTATTTTGTTGAGAATTTTTGCATCTATGTTCATTAGGGAGATTGGTATGTAGTTTTCCTTTCTTGTAGCATTTTTATCTGGCTTTGGTATTAGAGTGACGTTGGCTTCATAAAATGAGTAAGGTAGCGTTCCTTAATTTTTGGAAGAATTTGAGCAGTATTGGGTTACTTCTTTTGTTTGATAAAATTTGTCTGGTCTTGGGCCTTTCTTTGTGTGAAAATTTTTTATTTATCTATTTTACTTTTAAATTTTATTTATTTTATTTTATTTGTTTATTATTATTCTTATTTTTGGGTGCACAGTCTGGAAGTCTAACCCAGTTTTCCTGCATGGAAGGTGAGCATTCTACCAGTGAACCACCCAGGCACACTTTGTGAGAAGATCTTTGATAATTGATTGAATCTTTTTACTTGTAATTGATTTGTTGAGATCTTCTATTTCTTCTCAAACCAGTATAGGCAGTTCATGTGTTTCTAGGAATTTGTCCGTTTCATCTAAGTTGTCTTGTTTGTTGGCATATAGTTGTTTATAGTTTCTCTTAAGATTTAAAGAAGTTTCTTCAGGATCCATGGTAATGACCTCGTCTCATTTCTGAGTTTTAAAATTTGCACCTCTCTCTCTTTTTTTTTGTTAGTCTAGCCAGGGATCCATCAGTTTTATTGCTTTTCTCAAAGAAACAAGTTTTGATTTTGTTGATTCTATTGATTTTTTTCTCTTCAGTTCATTTATTTCTGTTTTAATCTTTATAGTTCTCTTCTTTTATTTGCTTTGGGGTTAGTTTGCTGTTCTTTCTCTAATTTCTCCAGGTTAAGTCCTCAATTTTTGCTTCTTCTTATTTTTTAATATAGCCATTTAGAACAAAAAATTTCCCTCTCAGCAGTGCCTTTGCCACATTCCATAAGTTCTGATATGTCGTATTCTCATTACCATCTGTCTCCAGTTATTTGCTGATTTCTCTAGCAATTTCTTCTTTGACTACCTGATTATTTAAAAGTGTATTTTTAAAACTCCATTTATTTGTGAACGCTCTGGGTCTTTGGTGATTATTAATTTCCAGCTTCATTCCATTGTGGTTAGAGAAAGTGCTTTGAATAATTTCAATCTTATTAAATTTATAAAGACTTATTTTGTGTCCCAGCATATGATCTATCCTGGAGAACGTTCCATGTGCACTAGAGAAGAGTGTATATCCTGGTGTTTTGGGGTGTAATGATAAATATATGTCTATTAGGTCTAATATGTTTATCACGTTGTTTAGGCTCTTTGTTTCCTTGTTGATCCTCTGTATGGTTGTTCTTTCTATAGTGGAGAGTGGTTATTGAAGTCTCCCACTGTTGTTGAAACATCTATAGCTTCCTTCATTTTTGCCAATGTTTGCTTCATGTACTTTGGAGATATTTGATAGGGAGCATAAACATTTATGATTGTTATTTCTTCTTGGTGAGTTGTCCCTTTTATTAACATGTACTGTCCTTCTTTGTCTCTAGTGTTGTCTTTATATTAAAGTATATTTTATCTGATATTAGTATAGCTATTCCTACTTTCTTTTGGTTACAGCTTGCATAGAACATTTTTTCCCCCATCCTTTCACTTTCAATCTGTTTGTGTTCTTGGGTCTAAGATGTGTTTCTTATAAACAGCATATAGACAGATTATATTTTTCATTCATTCTTCCAATCTGTATATTTTAATTTGTGAGTTTAGTCCATTAATATTCAAAATTATTGTAAAAGCAGTTCTTGAATCTACCATCTTATCCTTTAGTTTTTATTTGTCAGATCTATATATTCTTTTCCCTCTCTCTCTCTTTTTATCCTTTATTTACACTTATTGGTACTTTTCAATTCCATGCCCTCCTCCACCCCTCCCTTTCCTGTCTTTTGTTTTCATCTGACAGGCCTCGCTTTGGTATTTCTTGTTTGCAAGTCTCTTGTTGACTAGTTCTCTCAGTCTTTGTATGTCTTTGAAGATTTTAGTCTCTCCCTCAATTAAAAAAATATTTTTATTGATAAATCACACACATACAGTACATACATGGTGTGCAATCAATGGCTCACAATATCATCACATAGTTGTGTATTTATCACCACGATCATTTTTAGAACATTTACATCACTCCAAAAAAAGAAACAAAACAAAAAAACTTGTATATACCATACCCCTTATCCCTCCCTCTCATTGACCACTAGAATTTCCATCTACCCAACTTATTTTACCCCTTAACCCCCTTATTATTTATTTATTTTTTATGCATTCTTTTTTACTCATCTGTCCATACCCTGGGTAAAAGGAGTATCAGAAACAAGGTTTTCACAATCACTCAGTCATGTTGTAAAAGATTTATCATTATACAATCATCTTCAAGGGTCAAGACTACTGGAACATAGCTTACAGTTTCATGTACTTCCCTCCAACCACTCCAATATGCTATAAACTAAGAAGGGATATCTATATAATGCATAAGATTAACCTCCAGGATAACCTCTTGACTCTGTTTAAAATCTCTCAGGTACTAAAACTTTGTTTTGTCTCATTTCTCTCTTCCCTCTTTTGGTCAAGGTCAAGAAGACTTTCTTCAATTCCATGATGCCACATCCTGGTTCATCCTAAGAGTTCTGTCCCACATTGCCAGGGAGATTTACAGCCCTGGGAGTCATGTCCCACATAGTGGGAAGGGCATTGAGTTCACCTGCTGAGTTGAGTTAGAGAGAGAGAGGCCACATCTAAGCAACAAAAGAGGTTATCTGGAGGTGGCTCTTAGGCATAATTATAAGTAAGCTTAGCTTATCCTTTCCAGAAATAAGTTTCATAGGGGCAAACATCAAGATTGAGGGCTCAGCCTATTGCTTTGGTTGTCCCTATTGCTTGTAAGAATATCAGGGATTCTCCAAATATGGAAGTTGAATATTTCCGTCTTTCACCCCAGTCCCCCAAGGGGAATTTGCAAATATTTTTCATTCACTGCCCAAATTACTCTGGGACATATCAAGGCACTACATTAACCTGTACAAACCAACAAGATCTCATGCCCTATTCAAGATTCTATATACTTATGGTGTTCAACTAAGCTGAACATACACGTTAAATTAGGTAATGTGCTACCCAAAATATAAATTTTGCACCAAATAAGCATCTTTCCCTTTGGTCTCACACTGAAGTTGAAGTTTAGAATATGGATCACATCATCCTTTATCCAGTATTCTGATTTACCTTAGTCCTATCCAGATCAGCTTCATTCATATCTCTACTTGAAGTCTGATCCCTTGTTCAACTTTTTGAACAGTTCCTGTATGGGGTAGTGCTGACTTTCATAGCTTCAGAGCTCTAACTCTGAGTCTGAGGTGCCACATAAATACCCAAAGTTTCTGGGAATGACCATGTTACGTACAAAAAAAGTTCAGTATTTCAGAATTTAGAAATGGCAGTTACAACTCCTGAATAAGTGATGCTGTAAGAGCTTATAATCTAAGACCCTTTACAATAAGCCCCAACCTGATAACCTATCCTCTCAACTTCAGTTCACCGAGTTTTATATTATAGTTAGTCCATGTGAGTGAGGCACGATAATATTTGTCTTTTTGTTTCTGATATTTCATTCAACATACGGTCCTTAAGTTTCATTCATCTAGTTGCCTGCCTCACAACTTCATTCCTTCTTGTGGCTGCTCTGTAGTCTGTTGAATGTATACACTACAATTCCACCTTCTTTCCCTAGTCATTGTACCTTTAGGCCGCCTCCATCCATTGTGAATTGCAAATACTGCTGCTGTAGACACCAGTGTGAAAATGTCTAATTGTGTCCCCACACTCAGTTCCTCCAGGTATATACTGAACAACGGGGTTTCAGGATCATATGACAACTCCACACCCAGCCTCCTGTGGAACCATCACACTGCCCTCCAAGGGGCTGCACCTTTCAGTTTCCCTGCTGACAGTGAATAGGTACATCTCTTTCTCCACATTTTCCCCTGTACTTGTTTCTCTCTATCATTTTAAAACAGTTTTATTCACATATCATACAATCCAGCCTAAGTAAATAGACATGCCTTCACCAACATGCTCTATATGAAGACATTTCCTTTTCTTCACAAAGAATCCATACCCCATCTCCATGCCTCCCACCTGTTGACATTTAATTTTGGCATAATGCCTTCATTACATTTAGTGGAAGCATATTACAATGTTACCATTGACAATAGACCCTAGCTTGTATTGATTGTACTTTTTCCTGTATACCATCCATTTTTAACACCTTGCAATGTTGGCATTCATTTTTTCTCCCTCATACAAAAATATTTTTATATTTGTACATTTAATCACCATCATTGTCCACTCTACGCATCCCTAAGCTATACCATCTTGATCTTTATCCTCTATCTTGCCTTCTGGTTTCATATATGCCCCCAGCACTTTTCCCTCAATCATACTCAGATTCAGCTTCATTCAATGTGCTTATATTATTGTTCTATAATCAGGTAGTATTGTGCTATCTATTTTGAATTTTTACAATCAGTCCTGTTGCATAATCTGTATTCCTTCAGCACCAAATGCCCAATCTCGACCTTCTTTCTATCTCCTGATAACTTGTGTTCTTAACCTTAACTCTCAAAGTTTACTCATTAATGTTAAATAATATTATTGTGATCATAAGGTATTTGTCCTTTTGTTTCTGGCTAATTTCAATCAGCATAATGTCTTCAAGTTTCACCCATGTTGTTACATGCTTCATGACTTTATTCTGTCTTACAGCTGTATAATATCCCATCATATGTATGTACCAGAGCTTATTTAACCATTGATGAACATTTGGGCTGTTTCCCTCTCTTGGTAATTGTAAATAATGCTGCTATAAACATTGGTGTGCAGATGTCCATTTGTGTCCTTGCCTTCAGTCCCTCTGACTATATACCTAGTAATGGGATTGCTGGATCATATGGCAATTTTATACTTAGCTTCCTGAGGAACTGCCAAACTGCCTTCCACAGTGGTTGCACCATTTTACATTCTCACTAACAGTAGACCAGTATGCCTCTTTCTCCACATCCTCTCCAGCACTTATCATTTTTTGTTGTTTTGATAATGGCCATTCTAATCAGTGTCAGGTGATATCCCATTGTGGTTTTGATTTGCATTTTCCTAAGTTGAGCATCTTTTCATTTGCTTTTTAGCTATTTGTATTTCTTCTTCCAAGAAGTGTCAGTTCAAGTCTTTTGCCCATTTTTAATTGGGTAGTTTGTCTTTTTGTTGTTTAGTTGAAGAATCTCTTTATATGTCCTGGATACTAAACTCTTATCTATGTAGTTTCTAAATATTGTCTCCCATTGTGTAGTTTACCTATTTACTTTCCTGACAAAGTTCTTTGATCTACAAAAGTGTTTGATTTTGAGGTAATCCCATTAATCTATTTCATTTTTCAGTGCTTATGCTTTGGGTGTAAGGTCTAGGAAACTGACTCCTATGAAAGATTGATAAGATATTTCCCTACATTTTCTTGTAAAAGTTTTATGGTTTTAGCTTTAAAGTTTAAGTCTTTGATCAATTTTTTTTCAAGATGTAGGTTTCATTTTCTGTGACCATAGGGCTCAGCTGAGTAGCCTCTGAAAATCTGAACCCTGAACAAAAGGCAACCTTAGCTTTTATAGACTACATTACATGCTAGAGATAAGATAAGCTTAATATGGCCACCGCCAACGTTAAAACTTAAACAATTGGTTAGTTTACAGTGCAAAGTGGGTTACAGAAGCAGCTGAGCTGTTAGGAGAGGGTCCCCATCTCAGGTGTCTTATCTCACTTGCCTGCAGTTTTACCTGGTCCTGAAGGCTAGGAGAGGGAGTTTTTAATGCAGGAATGTGTCTTATCTTGCTTGCCTGAAGTTTTACCCATTCCTGAAGATCAGCAGAGGGGGTTTGGGGATTTTCCACTGAGAAGGCAGCTGAACCAGAAGGGGGGGAGAGCCCTGCCTGCTTTAAAGCCTGCTTGCTACATTTCCCCCCTTTGATGCTTACCCCAACTTATAGGGAGGGGTTATAGCATCATTTATGTTTTGTTCTTTTTTTTTTTTTTTTCTGCAGGTGCTGGTATGTCCTGATCTGAGCTGGGCATGGGAAACAATGTAGCCATGCAGGGTTTAGGCCCCTTTTAAGTTGGGGGGTGAGGGTTTGTGCCCCCCACTCTGTTGGTCTCAAGTTTTCTCCTGATGGCCCCTTTGCCACTGTGCGTGTCTTGGGTTGTTCCTTTTCCTGAGGAATCTTACCTGTCTTTGGCTAACCAGCCATCTTCTGGGGTCGAACAGGGTGAGGGAGGGGGAAATGCCCCCTGAGAGGGTCCAATCTGTCTCTTTGACAGCTTATGCCCCTTGGCCTCTATGCCCAACACCTGCTTTGGTATTCCTTCACCTGCTGGTGGGACATTAGCTTTGGTAGACATGTTTTCGGTAACCCAGGTTGTTTTTTTTTTTTTAAGTAAGGGCTTAGCTCATAGCTTTGGGCAAGAGATAAAGTTAGCACCAGCTCCCAGGAGGCCTTCACAGTTTTCCCAACCTAGAGTAGCGAATACAGCATTATTGAACTTAGCAAGGTGGGATTATAGTATACTGGGGGATCTTTGTTTAGGGTGCATACAGAATAACTCAAGTTTGAGAATTGCCCTGGCATGAATACTGGTTATAGTTTTTACCTTTTTTCAACATAGGTGGTCTTGAGGCATGCCTGGCATGCATTATTTCCCTTGGAAGGGCTTATGACAATGCCAAGCAGAAATAGAGGAGTGAGGTGCATGGTTCTGGTTATGGGGAGTGCCACAACACGAATGTACAATTAGTCTCAGGGAAGGAATGGAGACACACACTCTAGGCAGCATCTAGGAAGGGGGAAGTTACCTGGGTAAGAGGGATTCCATCAAATTAGAGTAAAGTTGGTTTTTGGGAAGAATTCCAGGAGACCTATGTCCAGGAGGGCTGAAACTGCTTAACGAAAGACAAATGCAAAGAGCGAAGAGCAAGAAAAGACCATTAGTCCATAGACCCAGCAGGTCGGGATGTCCACGTGTTGATTTTTAAATTTTTGACTGTACGTAGATCAGTCAGTTTTCGGGGTGACTGAGGCAGGGCTTGGAGGTCTCCTCAGGCTTTGGCCATGCATTAACTAGCTGCTTCCAGTGAGCTAGAGCAGGGCAACAACGGTCACTCAGGCCTCAGTCACGGGCTGGTCAGCTAGTCTCAGCTGCGATGGAGAAGGGTGGAGTGGCTCCCAGAGGATGATGCATCTCAGGTGTTCAGGATTAGGGGTGCATTCCCAGGGTTTGTCTGCAGTGGCCCTTTTGACCTGAGAGTGGTGAATTTATAGGATGATCTTCACGGCTTTGACAGCTGTTGGAGTTACTAAAACAACACGGTAAGGACCTTTCTAATAAGACTGGAGGGAGCCTCTTTATTTTTTTCTTTTTCTTGTTCTTCTTCAGCTTTTTACCCATACCATGTTTCCTGGCTTAACCTCAGGTAAAGGAGGGTAGATGCTACAGAGTTTGGGTACTGTTTTTAATACCTTTCCTTTTAGTTCATTTTCTTAACTTTGACCATAATTTCCCCTCTACAAACCTTTGATAACTTACTATATTCATTCAGGCTTTTCCCCACAGTTTTCAATCTGCAACAGCCACTCATTTCATGTTAGGACAAAACTATTCTCTTTTTCCTCTCAAACTCAAGTCACTACTTCAAGCAAACATTTCATCACACACAATTATTATCAAAATCTTTGATCAATTTTGAGTTAATTTTTGTATAGGGTATGAGATACGGATCATCTTTCATTGTTTTGTATATAGATATCCAGTTCTTCAAACACCATTTATTGATGAGGCTACTCTGTCCCAGGTGGGCTGGCTTGATCACCTTCAAAAAGATCAATTGTACATAGATGAGAAGGCCTATTTCTGAACATACAATTTGATTCCATTGTTCAATATATCTATCTTTATGCCAGTACCATGCTATTTTGACTACCGTAGCTTTGTAATATGCCTTAAAGTCAGGAATTGTGAGACCTCCCGGTTCATTTTTCTTTCTCAAGAAATTTTCAGATATTTGGAGCACCCTGCCCTTCCAAATAAATTTGGTCATCGGTTTTTCTATTTCTGCTAAGTATGTTTTTGGGATTTTAATTGGTATTGCATTGAATCTTTAATCAATTCAGGTAGAATTGACATCTTAACTATATTTAGCCTTCCAATCCATGAACATGGTATGCCCTTCCATTTATTCAGGTCTTCCATGATTTCTTTTAGCAATTTCCTGTAGTTTTCTGTTTATAGCTCTTTTGTACCCTTAGTTAAATGTACTCCTAAATATTTGATTCTTTTGGTTGCTATTGCAAATAGAATTTCTTTCTTTCATTTCCTCCTCAGGATGCTTATCCCTAGTGTATAAAAACACTACTGATTTTGGGGTGTACCCCTCCACTTTGCTGTACTTTATTAGCTTTAGTAGCTTTGCTGCAGATTTTTTGGGGCTTTTGACATATAGTATCATGTTATCTGCAAACAGTGAGAGATTTACTTCTTCCTTTCCAATTTGAATGTCTTTTATTTCCTTTTCTTGTCTAATTGCTCTGGCTAGAACTTCCAGCACAATGTTGAATAACAAAAGGGACAGTGTACATCCTTGTCTTGTCCCTGAGAAACAAGAGGATGTTAGCTGTGGGTTCTTCATATATTCCCTTTGTCATATTGAGGAAGTTCCCTTCTAGTCCTATTCTTTGAAATGTTTTTATCAAGAAAGGATGTTAAATTTTGTGAAATGTGTTTTCTGCATCAATTGAGATGATCATGTGGTTTTTTCACTTTGATTTGTTGATATGATATATTACATTAATTGGTGTTCTTATGTTGAACCATACCTGGAATAAATCCCACTTGGTCATGGTGTATAATTCTTTTCATGTGCTGCTGGAATCAATTTGCAAGTATTGTGTGGAAGATTTTTGCATCTATACTCATTAAAGAAATTGGTCTCTAATTTTCTTTTTTTGTAGTATCTTTGTCTGGCTTGGTATGAGGGTGACGTTGGCTTCATAGAATGAGTTAGGTAACTTTCCCTCCTTTTCCATTTTTTTGAAGAGTTTGAGCAGGGATGGTACTAATTCTTTCTTGGATACTTGATAGAATTCACATGTGAAGCCATCTGGTCCTGGACTTTTCTTTTTTGGGAGTTTCTTGATGACTGATTCAGTCTCTTTACTTGTGATTGGTTTGTTGAGGTTGTCTATTTCTTCTTGAGTCAATGTTGATTGTTCGTGCCTTTCTAGGAAGTTGCCCATTTCATCTACTTTGTTTAGTTTATTAGCATATAATTTTCTATAGTATCCTCTCATTACTTCCTTTATTTCTGTGGAGTCAGTTGTTATGTCTCCTCTTCCATTTCTGATTTTATTTACTTGCATTCTCTCTCTCTCTCTCTCTTTCAACTTAGCTAAGAGTCCATTTATTGATTTACTCAAAGAATCAACTTCTTGTTTTGTTGACTTTCTTGATTGTTTTCATAGTCTCAATTTCATTTATTTTTGCTCTAATCTTTGCTATTTCTTTCCTTTTGTTTGCTTTGGGATTAGTTTGCTGTTCTTTCTCTAATTCTTCCAAATGAACAGCTAATTCTTTGATTTTTGCTCCTTCATCTTTTTTCACATAGGCATTTAAGGCAATAAATTTCTCTCTCAGCACTGCCTTTGCTGCTTTCCGTAAATTTTGATATGTTGTGTTTTCATCTTCATTCGTCTTGAGATATTTACTGATTTCTCTTGTAATTTCTTCCTTGATCTACTGATTGTTTAACAGTGTGTTATTTAGCCTCCATATATTTGTGAATTTTCTGTCCCTCTG